>VWZS01000321.1:1179219-1292739 GCA_013397075.1 Rhabdornis inornatus | reverse complement strand
TCTTTGTACCTACTATTCCTTTTCCTCCCATCATCTTTATGATTTATAGAAAATAAACTCTTTTGATATGTGATGTTTACAAGTATAACGAACATTCAGCTAATTTTACAACCATAGAACAAATAACTTCATCTTATTAAACCAGTCTACAGAAAAGCTAAATTAACAATTCTGATCATCCTCCATATAGGCAGGTCCCACCTCACTACCCCACACTACAATGTGGGGTTTGGACCACCTCCCTTGCTATACATGATTTATTACAAGCTGTATTTTTCCCTTTATAATGCTCAGGATCAGCAGTTACTATACTGGCACTGGCACCATTAACCATATTTTTTCCATGTGACTCAATCAGTATCTTCAAAACACAGTGATATTAAAATTCTGCTGCACCAGGACTTCTTTATTAAAGAAGTCACGGTGACAAAGTTTTGATACTCTGATTTTTACTTTCAACTTTCTAAGACAACAGTTCAAAGAGAAAAATAATTAGATTATTGTACAAAATGTTTACAAAATCTTAGGAAAGTTTTCAATAACTGGTCTAACTAAATCCGCTTATTCCACCTACTTTTCCAGAATCTTTTTCAGAACAGAGTGCTCACTATCTCAACTACCAATCTAAAAAATGTGTTTGAACAAATCTGTTCTCCATTGAGAGAAAAAAAAAATACAATAAAAAAATCAGCTTAAAATAGATTTATTAAACAATACAAAAATAAGCATGCTGGAAATCAAGATACATAAATAACATACAATGCAAATGAAAAATGGAAAACGAGACAGGTAACTTAACAACTGAGCCAAAAGGTACAACACAAATGCTAAAATAAATCTTTAAAAAGCATTTACATTTCTAATGAAATGTTAATGATGCTGACAAAGAAAAACAAACAAACAGCTAAAATGCTTGAATATCAAGAATTGCTATTACTGTAGCACAGGTGAACACTAAAACCGTTGCAGACTTCACACATGGAATGACTAAAACTTTGTGGCCCCAGCCTCTCCCACCTGCCCGTGGTGGGTGACCTTGGCCCCCCGAGTACCCTGCCACAAACAGGAGCCATCTGCACACGTGGCAGCCAGGGCAAGAAACTACAAGTGTGGGCAAGTTACAGAACAGTTGGTTCAGAGGAGTCTCCTCCTGACTATTCCTAGCTAGAAGCTGCCTTCAATTCTGAGGCATGCTTCAAAAGCATATATTACAGAACTGTAATATATATATATATATTTAAAGATTTTTTAAGCTGTACCCTAAATATTCTTATTATGCATATTAAAGACCTAATAGTTTTCTTATTTTTGTATTTCCCATGCAGGACTTGACTCTACCATAAGTTTTGATTGTGGAAAAATTATCCATCTTCAACCACAATCTTAAGAAGTGGCTTCAAATAGTACTAAAAATCATGGTGGGTAGAATCAGATCAAGCCAATCCTGCATCATGCCTCTTCCATTTTTAATTAAATCAGCAAGTCATCCAGCAACATGTCACCACTGTAAATACTTTCCCTTAGCAGCACAGACACATGTTCCCTCTTGCAACTGAGGGTATTTCAGGTAAAGGAGTTCTGCAGGATTTGAATACTTAAGTCTATGTAGCTACTAGTTTACTGCAAAATCCTCTAACAGGCAAGACATTTTTATAATTCAGGACTTGGCCTTTATTTTGAGGATAAGCACTAACAAACCTAACCTTATCAGAGATAAGATTATAAAATAGTTATTATTCAGCAATTCATGACTGATACTTATTACTGACATCTGCTCCACAGAGTTACCTCTTCATCCCAGTAGGGCATCAAATTCATTGAAAATTGATGTTCTGTACTGTTTTGCTTAAATATTTTCATCCTAGGCTTCAAAGACAAGAAGTCCATCCTTTTACAATACTCTGCTAAATGAAGATTATTCAGGGTTTAGTCAGAGCTTTTTCAAATGTTTATGCAAAACTAACAATACCTAAACAGAATAATTAAAGGCAGCTTGCTTTCTCAGAGAACATCAGCTCTGTTTTATGCATCTTCCTAAACTCATGAACATGCAGATGGGTCAAAAAAGGGGCAGGAAAAAAATAACTCCGCCATTAGGCAAAACTCACATATCAGCATTTTGGAGTTTTAGATTAAAAAAAAGGAAGAGGGAGAAGAGGTGAAGGTGTTACTACAGGATTGTTCGTCACTGTCTCTTATAATCCTCTACCAGCTAATACCATTTAGCATTGGTTGGGCAACTTTCCCCAGTTTGATAAACCAGGACTCTGTGTGATGTGTAGCAGGGATGGGATGTATCAGATTATCTGCAAATTTATAGAGGGGAAAACTTTATAGAGGATGCTTTTCTAAGATTTTTAGCATTATTAAGAATCTAATTCCTGCAAGTGTTAAGAATTTAGCAAGTCTTTGGCCTCTATCTGGAACTGCCTATTGAGCCTATCTGAAGCTTAAATATACCATTTGGAGCTACACCCTACTCAAGATACTCAAATTATCACATTATGCAGCTTAAGAGATGCAGCTGCCTGTAGAAAAATACAAGTCCTCTTCCTCAGCAAGCAGACAGAGCTGCAAACTCAAAACAATTTTTAAAAAATAGCAATTAATGATAACTTAAGAATTTGCTCATGTGTAATTAGTGAAACCTCTGAACTTCATGTATGAACATCCACACACATTAAACGGTTGAAAAATAAGTTAACTCTAAACAGTTCTAATAAGATCTACCTATCTGCTTCCCTGTGAACATATTTCCCTGCTCACTGCTCAGTTGGTTACCACCCTAAACCCCAGATTGCTTACATTCCTTTCCAGGGTGGAGCACAGCACTATTAGTAAGGCAGACTTCTGAGTCATAACTACCAGCTGGCAGCACAAGCAGCAACAGAGACACTCCAAATAGTTGGGGACAGAAATCTCTCTGCTGCATTAGTTAACTTGCAAACAAGACAGGTTTTTTTTCCTCCTCCTCCCCAGTTTTCCCGCTCCTGCCCAGGCATTTTTTCTCTCTTTATTACATTAGCATTAATAATTATTAATGGCTTCATTAACAGAAAAAATAACCTTCACTAGCACAGCATATGCCAAGGGTCCGTTTCTGTCCAAATTTGAAAGCTCACACTAAAATAACCCTGACATGGTAATAATATTACTCAGAACCTATCTCCACTTAATATACAATTATTTCGAAATTCAGGAATTTGCTGTATTTTGCTGAACACTATTTCATATTTTAATCCATATTCTATCTTTACATGCTGACCCTGCTCAGTGGACACAAGTTCTTGCTCAGCCTCGAAGTTCATATACTTAAAATTCTCAGATATAAACAAAAATAAACAGATACATACCACTTCCGTGGTATATCTTTGAAAACACTAGGATTTACCATTACTCTTTTTTTTAAAACTAAATGTGTTCTAAGTAACTACAAAAGTCAGTTTACAGCTTTGGGTTTGTTTGCACATGCTTTTTCCCCACACACCCTTTAACTTTGACAGACTTTTTGGTATAGCATACAGAATTTACACAGAATGTATATATAAATGGAACACCAGGTAAACAATATTCAAATCAAAGTTAAATCTAGAGATGCTTGAGGGTTTTTAAAATGAAGAATTTAATGAAACTAGAACCCATTCGTTTAGTTCTGCTCTCCCCGACCTTCCATTCTATACACTACGGTTCTGGAGATGTCCTCGTTTGATTCAGGTGACACTTTTTTCCATACTGTTTCTTTTAAAGCAAGTTCTTGCTGGAGATTCTCATAGTCCATTGGTCCAAAGGAATGCTAGTTGTTCAAGCAACATACATTATTTATTAGTGTACTTGAAGGAAAAAAAAAATCCATACTTGCAGTCATTGCTAACAGACTCAAGTTTTTCAGCTCTTCACATAAACTGCTAGTCTCCCTTTTCCACTTATAAAAAAATCAAATTCAAAACTGGGTATTTTAAGATGTATACATGCAAATAGAAGCACTTTAAAAATCACTCTACTGCATCTTCACCTATTGGAATTTTCATGCCTTAGTCAAAACATTAATGGTATTGAAAACAAAGAGGTTTTCCTTATCTCAGCACCCTCCTACTCGTATCTTTTGTAAATGTAGCTGGAGTGGATTCAGTTCATTCCCAGACACTGCTTACGCTGCTCCCTAAGTAGTAGGCTCTTGTCTGCAGCAATATTCATGCCTGAATTCACTGCCTGTGCAACTCTCAGCAGGTCATATGGTGTCAGAGATATCCTCATGAAAATACAGCTAAACACAGATCTCGTGCATTGCAGCACACAACAGAAAGGCTAAGTCCACCAGCTGGTCAAGTCTTTATTAAAGGCAACCAGTACAGTAAAACTCTTTGCAGCTTCCATCAGATAGCATCCACCTAATCTAGCAAGGGAGATGAACTGCATGTAATGGAGTTAGAAATCTAGCAGTAAATTCTCCTACACAAAACTCTGTGATAGCATGGTCCACCCAGGTAGGTGTCCACTAATAATGTACACTAACTAGATTATCTGAAAGCTTTGATGCAATACATGTCATTGAGCAGTTTGGCATTTGGAGAAGAACTTCCCATATTTCTTCTGAAGTCTACAAGCAATACTCACTGAGCACAGACAGTAACTTACCCGCTGATCACCACCTTCTCTGCGAGGATCAAGCTTTTTTGCAAAGTGTCTCAAATTATCGTAGTTATGGAAATTGCACAAAGAAACCAGATCCTGCAAGTATTTAGAGAACATGCATTATTACCTGCTTAGGATAGCCAAATGCATCTAAGTTAATAATAATACTACCACTTATATTTTGCATCATATCCTAGTAACTTAAAGCAGTAAGAAGAGAAGTCTATTTAATAAATCAATACCCACGTCCACAAGGCACTTTGAACATAACACAGCTACAGGATAAAGTTCTAATAATACCTTTAAACTCCTTCTTACAGAAAAACAAAACAAGGAGCAATTTGCAAAATATCTATTTTAATAAATTCCTACTCCAGCTGTATGGAACACTTCAGGAACAGAAAAAATAGCCTGGCCTAGGTCCAGTACATCAAACTTCAATCAAAAGGATGAACCAAGGAAATGAGCGACATAATGGATTCTCAATCAGTTTGAATTGCAACATGAAAGGCTGTAATTACAAAACTTGGCAAAGCTGTTCTATTTTTAAAACTGAACGTTACATTCATGTTCCTTGTATGCCACAATCCTGTATCAGTTTTTAGGTCTCACTGCAATGCAGAATTGATGCAGTAAATCCTCCACTTACCCCTCTATTCTAGGATTTAGAGTTAAGTTACCAGGACTATTTCATACAAAACTTCAAAGTACTTAAACCAGAATAAGCAATATCTTAATTTGAAGCTGTGTAAATGTTAGATAAATAGAAGCATGAAAAGTTTTAACTGCTGCTCAACCTCCCATTTATAATTAAGCAATCATCATTACAAGGTAGTTTTAGGGAGAAAAAAGGAAGAAATTTTTTACATTCTCCTCTCCCACAAAACAGCTTAATTAATCACTAAATCCTCCCCAAAATCTGTCCTGCTTCTAATGCTCCTATCAGCAGACTATCCACTAGCTCTTTCACTGGCACAACATGAAGCTAGGAAGAGTTTGCCCAACATCTAGGCATCATCTATGAAGACATCTTTTATGTCAGATGGTTTACAAAAATCAGTTTAAAAATACACCAGAATGGCAGTATTCCATTACAGTCTTTTTCTTCTATTGCAGTAAAATAAGAGTTGCATTTCCAGTGTTTTGAGAACTGCATTTTATGACAAGAGAGGGGAAGAAGTCTATTTACAGAGCTCTACAGTTTTTAATGCAATATACAGGAGTCCAGCACTTTCATTACCCCATGAAGTGTTCCTTTTCAAAGCTTTTCCACAAGATTTCTCCTGTGTTTCTGGCATCATATTTTAATGCTCACTGAATTCAAGTTCTATTTACTACTAAAAAGCAAACATCTATTCTTAGACTTTCACCCTGGAATCAGATGAAACTTGCTATGTAGGGAACAATCACAAATCACTATTTAATTCACTTAGATGTCAGCNACAAAACCAAAAAAACCCCCAAGGGCAATGCCACTTACATGACAAAAGTGAATTCCTTTAACACTGTTGCCCATCTTGTCCAAAGGAGGTGACCAGCACATCAAGCCCATGACATTAGGAACAACCAGAAGAATCCCACCAGCAACTCCAGATTTTGCAGGAAGACCAACCTACAGAATAATCAGAGAATGACTGGCCTCTGCAACTGTTCCTCACTATTGTAATATACCAGTGTTTTCCTGAAGATTATTGTGTAGCATTTATAAAACATGTATCTGGAAGACACTGGAAGCTGGGAAAGCATTATTACTTATCTCTTTTTAGATAAACAATAACCTGATGCAGTTTGTGACAATCCAAGGTTCACAATCATAAAACTATTTCCTCTCAGGAATACAGTGAGTCAATAATACTATGAAAGAAGATAATTTAAATCTATTAGAAAAACATAATTATGACTAAGCAGTAGTACATAAATCTATGTCTCATGAACAGGTTGCAACAAGGTGGTAGAATGAAGCTGTAAAAATCTTGACTGGAAAAGGTAAAAAACAAAACCACAAGAAAATTGGGAAGTGTCTATGAAATCATACAATAACCTATTTATTTTCAATCTGAACAAAGGCATTACTTTTTTCCAGTAGGAACTAACATGTCATATATCCTCGTGGCTCTCCATGCAGCAACTTTTACGTCACACACTGCACCATAATCAATTTTACATGTATGCAGTAAGGAAAAACGAAAAATGCTCAAAAAAAATTACTGAAAGCATAAATAGATACAGTCCATCTTGAATTAAACACATGTAAGGAGCACAGTATATGTGCTGTGTATGACAGCCATTTTCACACATATAAAGACAATTTCTGAGCCTGAGTTACTGAAGAAAAAACAACTGTCTGCAAAGGCTTTCTGCTATCCTTGACTCCCATCCAGCAGGATTTCCCCAGCCATGTTTTCAGTTCATGTTTCTCTCATGAACAGCTTTTTCTAAGGAACAGTATTTATGTATTTCCAACAGGATATGGAAAGGATTCCCAAATGTGAAGGCAGAGTGCTATAAGGTATGTGACACTAGTAGTGCCATGAATCCTAGGTGAGATTTTCCTTTACAGCGTGTGCAATTTCTAAACAATTCACTTAACACCCTCTCCTCTGCCTCAAAAACAAGCAAAGCATCACCAGGAACACAGAAAATAATAGCACAGATTAACCTTCCTGGTCAGCTGTAATTAATACCTGGAAAGTACTTACATGGAAGGCAAACTGCCCTGAAAAGTCATACATGCCACAGGAATGCATCAAGCTCAAGGTATTCCGGACTGCTTCGGGGCTCAGGACTCTCTCACCAGTGATTGGGCAAAAGCCACCATTAGCCAGAGTTGCTGCCATCACACTTGCTGACTCACATGTTACTTCTATTGAGCAAAGCTTATGAAAAAGAAACAGAGATTATAAGCACTGGTACTTCTAGCACAGTAAGGCCAACTACAGCAGGATCAACAAAATATTGAAATATTAAAATAACATCTCAAAATCACCTGTAGCATAACATTTGTTACAGATGACTCTAGTAGCATCAATTAATACAGTCTGAATCTTTCTACTATAAAGATCCCAGTGACAGTGTTTTTAAGCCCTCTTAAAAGCTGGGGACAGTATTTTCACGGGTTAGTGTCTCTGTTTGATTCCTCCCCCCACCCCCCTTATGTTGCTTTGAAAGGAAGAGGTCTGTAAAACAATCTCAGTATTTTGCATCCGCTTAAATGGCAAAGCCACAGAATGACTGTTTTTTTTCAATTTGAGCTCGTTTCGTGTGGTGGGTTTATTTATTTTAAAGCCTTAGAAGATCCCACACATTATTAGAAGTACAATTTAAAGCTGCAAATTCTAGCACATGCAAGTCTTAATGCCAGCACTTCCTGCTGATGCAGCCTTATTTCACCTTTCTCAAATTTAATTTCTTATATAGTAATGATACAACCACACCATAGTTTTTCCCAGGATCCCTGCTTCAGTACAGACTATACATACTTTGGTGACACATCAGGAAATGTGATATGATGCCGTCACCTGATGCTGCCTCATTTCTGCAGAAACCAAAAGATAAGTTGGTTTCAACCTGAAGCTGAAATGCTGCTCTAAAAAGTAAACAAACTAGTGCTCGTATTCTTGCTTTTGCCAAACAGTCATTACATGATACTTCATGAAGTTACCTAAGCCACGTTTGCATGAGTAGTTACTACCTGGAATTCTTATTTTCCGGGTGCCAAACTCAATACATCCTAGTCCAATCAACTGGAGTTGCAAATCAAGAGATTGTCAGAGACGCATCTAAAATGGCAACTGTGTTTTAAACATATGAAGTATTACATAATATCACCTACTTTAAAAAAAAATGTTTCTAGGTTCTCAGTTTAAGCACCTGCATTTTGTACCTCGTTTGTCTAAACTGAGAATAATCCATTCTCACTTACAGAGATAATAGGCAAATACATTTATTCCTGCTCAGAAAGTTCTCAGTTACATAAGGGAGGAAGGCGCATTACAGAAAACCCAAAGAAAAGAAATAACTAGACTTTTCAGTAGAATCTGAGTGTTGCAAAGGTAAGTATTGTACCCTGACAAAAACCCAGAAATGCTGCTCGTGTATGAGCTACCCTTTTCCTGAGCATGAAGTGAAAAGGGGATTTTTCAAGGAAAAAAGAATGACACATGGTCATTAAATCAAAGATCAGAAAGCACAAAAATGAGACCAAATTAAAATACATCAGAAAAGTAAGCTTTAGCACTTCTTAACTTATGAATAGCTTCCACTTAGAAAACACATCAGGCAGTGGGATACAAGGCATTTAAAAAGCGTAATTACACAGTAAATTCAAATAAATTACATGTTCTCTTCTGTCAC
The DNA here is from genome assembly GCA_013397075.1 of Rhabdornis inornatus. Lineage (NCBI taxonomy): Eukaryota > Metazoa > Chordata > Aves > Passeriformes > Rhabdornithidae > Rhabdornis > Rhabdornis inornatus. The sequence goes on along the minus strand of VWZS01000321.1, from coordinate 1,283,754 downwards.
AAGTTCAGAGTAGACTATTAGTTTGTACCTAGTTTCTAACTCAACGAGAGGTCAAGTACAGCTAATAACACATACCTTACTTCATAAACACTTATCTGATCTAAATATACGAGAGCAGGTACACCCCAACACAAAAATCTCAAATAAAACTTGCATTTTGAAAGTAATGGCTTATAATTTGCTGAAGTAACAGCAAGTCTCCAAACGGATCTTGAGAACTCAACTCTGTTTTTTTTTTTTTTAAACTCTCCCAGATGAAGTCAATCAGTAACACAACTGCCTCTTGAGAACTCTATACAGCAGGGCTGAGTTGTGAACATCTAAACATTAGGAAATCCTTACTGAGGAAATACCTCACACTTGCAAAGTTCTCATTTTGTGACAGTTGTAAATAACTTGCTGAAAGTGAAAAAGGAAAAAAAAAAAAGGAAGTATATATATATATATATAGATTCTTACTCAAAAGCATTGCATTAAACCAAAAAGATGAAATATTCCCATTACTTCCCTTCTGGCACTCCCCTGGAGCCTACAGCTCAACATGCATTCTCCAGATACACAGAGGTTAAACTACTCCACAGCACAGTAAGAAGCAACAACCCAAAAAGAAGTGTTTTGTCAAACTCACTGAAGTAATACAAGACATTTCAAGCTTCTAACTTCTAGTGGTTTAAAGACTATTGCCAGTTTGTATTAGCAACAAAGACACGTGAGTAGATCATCTAAACAAAAGCAAATCTGGATATATCAAACATACATCTGTCATTTCCAGAGTTAAACAGAAGCTGACATTTAACTGCAAGTCATGAAAGCCTCCATGTCTAGGCACAAATCAGCTTCTACTGCTTATAATAGTAATTCTAAGCCTATAGTGAGTCTCAATTTTAAAGACAGTTACCTGAAAATAGAAGTCTAGTATAGCAACCATATCCGTGCCTTCAGGAAAGCACTGAGGAAGAAAAATAAAAGCCTTTAGGCAAAATTTTTTTTTTTTGTATCGCTTTTAGGAAGACAAAGTTACATTTTTGTCAACATACTAAGCATTAGGCATATTTAATATAAGCATTTAAATGTAATTAGCAGAAATACTTCATTATATCGATTTTAAATAACACAGTGCAGCAATATCAATAAACTAGGTACTATAATATTTTTCAGTATAGTTTTCAACATCTTTAAATAAGCAAACTGAAAAATGCATCCAGGAGTTTTATAAAGTCACCTGTACAGCACAGATTATTCGTTTTACAACAAATAAAACAAATTACCATGGCTACAATGCAGAAAAATATTTAGAGGCATTTTATTAGAATGGCATAAATATCACACTTTTTAAATGACAGCCTTTGAATAACATTGGTAAGACATACGCAGTATTAATTTGTGCCATACTGTGCATAAAATAAATTCAGTCTTCACAGACTATGAATAAAATCCAGCACATCATCTTCAAAATACACTTAACAAAAGAGAAATTAACCTTTTTTTCTTTCAAGTAATAGCCAATTGCAAAGTTTCTATCTCCACTCTCTCTTTCAGACTGGAACCTAAAAGAGAAAAAAAAAGAAAAAAAAAAAAAAGACAAGGCAACATGTCAAACTTTCCAAAAAAACCAAAAAAAAATCGCTGAACTCAAGATGTATAATGTAATTCAGTAAAATTCCATGTAAAGGATACATCACTTCTGAACACAAATATTCTACTAATGGGACAGAAGTGGCCACAGCAGCTCATTCCAGTTCCCCCAGTTGGAGTGAATCAGCACTGACACCAAACACACACAGTACTGGTTACCTACACAAAATAAGCTCACTTGGAGAGAAGGCAAAGGAGGGTAAAATCCTAATTTGGAAGCATTTCTAAATAGGCCAGAGGGGAATGGAAGATCCCTCACTGAGACAGTGAAAGGGTCATTCCCTGCCCAAAGCAGTAGGTCACACAATGACCAGACTGAGGGCTGCACTCCTCAGTGTGATGATTAAGGTAAGGATGAAACCTCGAGGAGGAACACTTGCCTGGTTCCTCCTACAGGACACACCTTTTACCTTAATAAAGCTCAGGAAAAAAACTTCTGCATGGGCATTGCAGCTGGCAACCTGGAAGCAGCTCTGCTAAAGGGAATTTTCATTATTTCCCCCGTGTTGCCTGAAAAAGCTCTCAAGGTTTCTGGAATGCTACACACTGACTTTATGAGGGGAACTCTTATGTCTGAGAAAAAAATTTAAATATGTAAAATAAAAAAGCAGAAGGAGTCCCATTTGTATGAACTGTGCTTTCTAAACATTTGCCATCAGCCACCAACATGCAGAGCTTAATTTTTAATATAATTGCCAGGAAGAGAAGAGTTGCACTTACAGCTCTCATTGCCATAGCACCAACAGAGCACTAAGACAGAACAATGACATTTTCAAAGAGGTAACCAACACTTTTAGATGAAATTCAGCCACAACGATGTCAGAGATATGCACAGCTTTAGTTGTAAATTGTAAGTCAAAGACACCCTCCAATACAAGGGATGAAATGCCAGTTGAAATGTAAATAACTGACCTTTGTCATAACTCAATATACAAGTTACCAGATAAAACACTTTCCCCCTAACCTTATTAGGTGAATAAAAAATACTTACGTAGCATTACTGAATCCAACATACTCATTACCAGCCATTTTATTCATGAACTGCATCACCTGCCAGAGACAAAGATGAGGAAAAGCAATATTTTTACACATACAAAGGGTATGAACTTTCAACCCAGCTTTACCCTAAATCTTGCACCACCGTTTTATAAATGCAATACAATCACTAAATGTTTAAACAACAAGTACATTTACAAAGACCAAACATAAGGTATTACTAAAATTTCACTTTCAATTCCCTTGCCATCTTTACACTTTTACCACTGAATTTAGTTTAAAAAGGGAAGTTAAAATGTTAACTTACGTAGTCAAATTTTTCTGCATTATTTGCTCCTTGCTGGAAGAAAGAAAAAATAATTAACAAAAATTGTTAACAAAGAAATCAAGTTAGTTCACTTAACAGTATTAGGATTTTAATGCATATAACTAAGGTATGAAGCTAATTAAGAATAAGGTACTACAATCACTTCATATATTAATGAAAAAATTCAAGTGTTAGATAAGTAAATCTTTAATTATCATTTAAATAACCCTATGCATCTTAAACACCTGTATGCTGGAGATTAAATTAAACTGAAAAAGGTACGCTTTATTTTAAGCACTCTCTATTCAACTTTACATGCTTAGCATAAGTAAATGCAGTAGCTAAAGCAAAAAAATACAAAAGTAACTACAAACAGGATAATTACAGTTAAAACACTAACTTTTTATAGATTAGTAAGGCAAAGGTATTCTCATCTTTCCAACAGAGCTGAGCATAGGCTCAGCTCTGAAGCCTTTAACTTCAGGCTACTGAAGTTAAAATATTTCCATGGCCAGTGCCCAGACTAAGAACTTAGACCGAAGACTTAAAATGAAGTGTTACCCCTTACTATGAAAAGAACTGCAATTAATTTTAAAACATCTGATTAAAAATTGTTAAACAGCTAGAAAAATAAAATTTCACATCATAGGGCACATCGCTGTGGTAACAATGTACAGGAAAATCTAAATGCAACTTAATCAGGATCATAGTGAAATTTAATTCTTAGCGTGGGCTTGGTTTAGGTTTTTCAGGGAGGATGAGGGTTGTTATTTCGAAGATTGTTTTTTCCTCCCTCATTCAAGAACATCCTCAAATTTAGTAACTGCCAGTTAAAGACATTAATTTTTTGGAGGTCTATGATGGGTGACCTTTTACAAATCCCTATCGAAAGAGATTCAAAGAGGAGTGGGAGGTAAAAAATAGCACATGGTCCATTGGGGGAAGTTTTTAATCTTTTTTTAAGTAGCCAAGTAGAATTTTTGGAGGAAGTTTAAAAACCAATGGCATCGCATACACAAGTGGAAACAATGTATCTGGAGATGTTTTAATACAAAATTTTAATATTAAAGACACTATTGAGAATAACAAGACTCTAACAATCTCAAACAATTCAAGACGCTACTTGTACTGTTTAGTGTGGGGATAGGGAAGACAGTGGAAAAAATGAAGCTTTATATCAACCAGTATTTTACTTAATGAAATGCATAAAGCCAGTCTCATTTCCCACTCTGCATGTGGATTAGGGTGTTGCAGATAATCTTGGAAGCCCATGCTTCAGCTCATCTACAAGAGGATGTGCAGACACACACATACAATCACTGGTGAAAGGAACACCACACTGTTCTCTCAAAATTATGTGCCAGTGGTTACCTTACGTTTAAAGGCTAATAACCTTACTCCTAAAGGCAATAATCTCAAGCTAATTTTCAATTAGATAAAAAAATGCACGATACATTTCATCAAAATGTTCCTGTATAATATACCAGAACACAAATCTTAAAAATTTAACTCCAAATCTGTTCAATGAAAAATAATTAAAAGAAGAAATTACCAACTTCATTGAACTGTTGCAGTTGTCAAAATATTCCATAGATCCTAATGCTGTAAAATATGTAACAACATTTAAACCACAAAAACCTTTTTAACCTTTCAAATGCACAATGAACATCTTTTTCTGGGAAAGTGGGTCAGCATTAGTTATGGGATGCTGCATTGATAATTGTATGGTTAGACATGTATAATAAATTGAAACAGGTTCTTTTGTTAAAAAAAAAAAAGAAAAGAGGGAGAAAGGGATCATGCTTTCTGCAAAAATATAAATACATAATACTTCACTTTTTTGTTCTGCCCAGTGGAAAAAAAATTCGCTTCAACAAAAACACGGCTTTACCAGCAGCACATGAAATTGGTGGGCAAAAGACTCAATGCAAACTTCTTCCACATCGACTTTTTATAAAAAAGATTCCTTTTAAAGTTCACAACCGAACTCATATTTTGGGAAGAAAATCTTCTGCATCCTAAGGCAGATGTGAGTTTTTAGTCCTTGATGTTCCACGCTCTTGCAGAGGTATTTCACATCACACACAAATGCATGGCTACTGAAACCAGACTGCTCGGACACCTCGACTATTTGCTTGAGCAATCACATGATTGAGACCTCAGCACGGATTTACTACCAACATATTACTGAAATAAGAAACTCTGCTTCCATACACATGATGACTAAAAACCCCAACAGCTTAGTTCCCCTCTTTCAGCAGCTGACAGAGGTGTCCTGCTCCTCCTAAAAAGCTGGAGAGACACAGTGGCAACACACATTCTATGATTAAAATTCAATTGCAAATATAAAATCCTAACATTCAGAGTACTGAGCAGCTTTTCCATAGTAACTTGAACAAATACAAGGGACAGAGAACTTCTGTTCTTCCACAAGGGCTTCTTATTTTTAGCTTGACTATATAAACCTATGAGTTTGGGAGAACAGTGACAACATTTCTTAAAAAGCGTTTTTCAAGTTCAGATTCAATTCAACCTGTCCGGAACATCAAAGAAAACATTCCATGCACTAAACTCCACAAACACTTTGTACATTTACGGGAACATGTTCATATACACACTTATACATGCTTGTGTGTATATGCATATGAAAAAACACTTCTAAATGAATACAAAATTAAATTTACAATGTTAAGACTGAAGCAGTTTGATCGGCAGAAAATTCAAACTTGCAGAAGACAGCTCAATATGATTTTGTAAACACTTAAAACCCCAATGGACACTACGGCTGTCAACCACAAATTTGAATTTTTTGACTGTGCCAGGTTTTAGTGATCTTCCCTTTTTTTTTTTTTTTTAAACAAGGTACTTGTACTGTATTACTTCTATTTCTACTAAAAAATATAAACAGTTCCAAAGGCTACATGCCGACATAGGAAAGAGATCCATGGATACTTACCAGAGCTTGCAACAACAAAATTAGGCAAAATTTACTAGAAAAGTAGTTAATATTAGCTCCTTTTCATTGATCAACACTATTTCTATGATTAGAGCATGTAAGTTCTTACCATTTGTCTCTCGCCAAAGCAATTTCTCAATTTTTGAATCTAAGCAAAGCTAATAAAAACACCTGGATCATGGGAAGTTTATAATCTTCTAATAATAGAAGACTATTTAAAAATTAATTTCTGGAATATTTAAAGCCAAATTTATAATCTAACACTATACTGTGATGAAAATGTCCAGAAACAAAAAATCATAATTCTATGTCAGAGTGCAAGAACTTTTTTCACATGTCTGCATTTTTCATGAAGTTAACTACTAATATCTTTATTTTAGCTTTCTCTACTTACACACTTTCTATATTTTATTTAAGATGGTCCTGTTCTGTGAGAAATGGTGTCTTCACAGTTTAGTGAAGCATTTTCAGCTCTAAAATACTTGAGAGTACACTGTGACAGACAGCATTGACCTAAGACCAACACTATCAAAATTTCAAATACCTGTAAGATTTCTTCTTGTCCTTCATTTCTGTGCATGTGTGACCATTTAACACATTATTTCACAGAATCTACTACATATTCTATATCAGATAACATCCAATATACTTGAGTTTAATTAAAAAGTGGAGAAAAATATGGATGTAAGTTCTATCCCAGATTAGTTACCACAAGAAAATTAATAACCTAGGAAGAGAGACAAAGTCACCAAAGTAGAGACAAGTATCTGGCAGAGAAGATCACAACACCAACACAAGTTGTAAAGTGGTTTGTATGCACATTTACACATCAATCTATCAGGAAGGAAAACTCAAGTGACAGCACAGAGCAATTAAGCTAAATCAGTACTATTTATTGTAACTATATTGTCAAATAAACCATGCATTTTCCCACCTCTCAAGTACTGAATTGTAACTGCATAGGTTTCTTAATAACTGAATCCTGACAGCAAACAGACCCTTGGCACAGCTAGACAGGTTTTTTCTACCACTCTTTGCCTCATTTATTTTGCGATTTACCAGCATATTTAGAAAGTTCTTTAATATATCACAACCCCCTCCATGTTTTATTTAAAAAAAAAAGATTCCATTGAACTAAGGTTTTTTTAGGGTCAGCAAGATCATAATTTTCATTTTCTTGTACACCAAATTTTTTGCAACAACTACGAATTTTGCTATTACCAACATGTCTAAATGCTTCCCACATAATTCAAGACCACAGAACACCTCCCTTCAGTGAGCATTCAAGTCCACACTGTCTAAGGTCCTGCATGTGGCTGCCAGCACTTAGAGGATCTAAAGACGCTGTATTTGTCTGAACCTTTGCTGTTAGGTTAGGAAAACTTTTATCTACAGATGGAATGTTAAAGCATACAATGAAAATGACTTAAGATTAATCCCTTATCCTCTGGTGATTCCACCCACAGCCATCTGCTTTCTTCCACATATTTCCCTCTGAACCCTTCCTCTTCTTCTCACCTGCACTTCTCATGTGACAGTAAAGGTAATATGAGGTGGGAAGTCCCGGACAAAACCACTGCTATGCCTGGAGTTGACAAGCTTTGAGAATTGAGTCCAAGGTTTAAGAAAACTTAACAGATCAAAGCAGTAAAATCTATCCATACTACAGGCAATAAAGACTTTTCCCAGCCAATGTGATGTACAGAAAGCTGCACTGAATCTGTACTAAATACATACACGAGTTGAATTACCTTCTTTCAGTACCTCTATTTCCTTGGAGACATGATCAAAATTACTGTTTTATCTCATACTACTTTTCCACAAATTCCTGTAAGTGTCACTACAATTTTCTTTTGATAAAAATTATTTGAAAATTGTTGTAACTATGTAATTTATGTAACTAGTAATACAGGCAAATGGCTGTACAATTACCAACAAGGGAAAGGGTCCTTAGCGCATTTTTAAAAAAATTTATTTCTTAAAAAGTGACCTGCAGAATGTCCTTTTGCTAATGCATTTTTATTGTAGATATATGCTTTAAACTGCTGGAACAGTCTGTGGAGTGTAATGCAAGTACAATTAGAACAGAGACAGGGGTTAAGGCACCAAAATGTAAATACATCGTAGTCCCAAACACAAGGCAGGTGGAAAATAACTTAAGATGGCAGGAGTAGGATACAGCCATGCCTAAGTAACTCAAACAAATGTATAACTTAACATGCACATACCCCTAATTATTTATTATGGATTGCAAAGACAATGTAATGTTACAGTTTAGGTCCCTGCTCTGTTCCAAGGCGGGAACACCAAATTCTGACAGCACTCAGAGCTGGGTATGTGATGCTAAGAGCCTTTTTTAGCCCTAAAATGTTAACATATTACATGTTAACATACTCTGACAGAGATTAGTCCAAGCATCATCTCTCATCCACAAACATAATCTATGCCAGTCTCTAAGGACAGCCGGGTGCAAGATCACATCTACTAACAGCTGCTAAACTCAGTATGATATATGGGAACAATGAAAGAGTTCTTAGATCCATTTCTCAGAGAGAATGAATCTCAAAGGAGATAAAAGCATTCTTAACCATGAAATACAGCGGCAGTCTCTCTGTAGTTATTAACATGCTATCGTTAGATAAATCTGCAATGCACGGTGAATTTAAATTTTCTTGTACTTTAAAAGCCATATGCTGTCTTCAAGACATGTAACACCTTAAATAAAAAGAGTAAATGCAGAGGAATTGAGGGCAAAACATGAGTTAATGAAGCCACCTTTTTCAGAAAAAAAGGTAAGTTTGATATTAGATCAAATACAAATGTGAATTATGTAATTCACTGGTTAGTAGGAATAATGTTAAGTTGCAGATTGTAAAGAAGCAACTTCACAAAAATTACAACTACTAAGTAGTTTTGTACCTGTGATCCTCTACATAATTGTCTTCAGAATATATTTAGCTTGGTTAATTATTCAAATAATAAATGGTATCTTAGTGAAAGCAGTACAGAAAATAATCTACATTTTAATCACTCTGAAAACAAAGAATGGTGTGATAAGTAAGATATGTGTCCACTAGACGTGCAGTTACCACATGCAGAAATGTTAGTGCAATGCAATACTCTTTATAAGAACATTACAGAAAAACCCAAATAAAGTTGAAAAAAAAAAGCCAGCCACCCAGCAAAACCAATCCCCCAACCTTCTAACAAACATCACAGTTGCATGCATTAAACAAATCCACGTTATCTATTCAGAATTACACCACTTATCAAGAACTATGTGCCTTCTGCAAGAGGCACATGCTTTTGTTTTGCCTTATGATCAGTAGGGCATGTTGTAGTTGGACTAACATTTTGACATTTCAGACAAACGTGTTCAGTCAGATTTTAAAATTCACTATTATCCAAGTGAATTTCAATGTTCAGTCAACCTTGAAAAAATATTAAATGTGAATAAATTTACCTGTCATACTTAAGGCCATTTTCTTTCACCTACAGCTATCAAAGATAAATGTCTTTAAGCAGGAGTTCTGACACCTTCTTTAAATATAAAATAACAGAAAATCATGATCTAAGTAATTTTAAAATCAACGTTTTGGAAATAGGGGGTAGGAAACACACTGTAGCTAACGGACTTTGAAATGCAACCAAGAAACAGGTAGTAAACAAGGTTTTTTAGACCTCTGAAGTAACAGTATCAAGTTTACTACTCAAAAATGCCAGGGGACTGACATGTTCCCCACGACTCAATGCAGGTACCTTTAGAAAAGAAAAATTTTTGTACCTGTGGCTGTTAAAACCAGCAGAAAATACAAGTCAAGTATCTGGCAAGCGTTAACATTACATGGAGTTTATACCATTAACAACTTCAAGACATTTATATAGCTGTTCTATGAAAAAAAATAAAATACAGCTTTCCAAAAGTCTCAAGATCATGGACCCATTATTCAGACATGGTGTGCTCAGCAAAATAAGTAACTGTTTTCAAGCACTCTTATTTATGAAAGCACACTTACATCCCAACAGCAACTATGTACCACAGAAGGTCAACATAATTTAGTGGATGTTAATAGCACACAAATTCAACATAAGACTGACATTCAGATATAGCAGCATTGCTCCTGTACAAATTATATTATCTTCCATTTCTTCTGCACTGAAAGAAATATTCTTTGTCACTTTATGCTCTTTAAGAGCATTAGACACTCAGAAAGGTATTTCTGAGTGCTGTAAAGTATATTCCTGAGAAATATACTTCCTCAGCAATTAACAAACAAAAGGCAACACTCTCAAGAGAATATCAAGTGTTGTGCAGCTAAAGGAGGAAACAAATGCAATACCATCAAGGAGAAAGAGTCTTCCAGGTATCGTTAGAAACTGCTATTGTAACACTGCATTCGTTTAGAAAGGCGACAATTCCCAAAATATCAGAGCTTTTCTACCTGCCAGCGAGTAAAGTGCCATCAGATATTGCAGACAAAAATCAAATACAGTTTATAATCTGCACAAGGCATTTTTTCTACATTCTACTAAAATACTCGGGGAGAAACTAAAAATTAACTTTTTACCTTGATTAAAGATGTGATCACAATTGCTCCAGCATTCACCATAGGGTTATGAGGCCTGTCTGTGAAAGAAAGTTTTCAATTACAAATATATTCCAAGATATGTTTGTCAAACAAAACTAGTCAAGTGCCTAAGTGAAAAATTATTCTAGATTCATGTATGACTTAAAAGCTACTATTACAGAATAGATACTATATAATCTTAAACCTTTAAAAATACTGTAATCCAACACTATACACAATATTTTCTAATTCTGAGCACAATATTTTACAGCTTAGAACACACTCAGCCTTATGCTACTTAACAATCCAGTAAATTATTTTAGTACCATTTCTTTTCTTGAAAACTACAAACCCTCTCCATCTAAGAATTTAACTTACTTCATAGCTGACTTGCACATACCTGCTACGCTTACATTTTTCTTTTTCCCACTGATCTCCACATTAACGGTATCTTTGCATTCCCAAGTCATTCTTGGCGGCTGAATGAATCACCTTCTTTTGCATCTCCTTTTTCTAAAAAAACCTCTCTTCATCAGCCATCTGACTTTTCCCAAATAACTTACCTTCTACAAATTACTCTCTTCTTTTTTAACTAACATTTTAGTGCCTTTTAACTAGGATGTTGACTACTGAGCATTCTGGTGTCTGAAAACCTCAAACAATTCTCAATACATTAATATCATGACAGGTTTGAATTCTTTATTTGCTGTTCCTTTATTCCCAAATTTGAGAAAATACTGATGTACAAACTACACAGAAAGTGTCCAGTATTTTTATGTATGAAGTACAAACATGGACTCTAAAAGAAATTTGAGACCATTTGGGTTTTGGAGATGAGTCTGGTATTTGCAGCATACACATATATTCCCATAAAAATTACACTGATTGTGGTCAATGGCACTTAGCCATCTCTTGACTATCAGTTCATCTTCAGAAACTAATCTTCAAGTTTTATTAGTTTTTTTCAGAAAGTCAGTATTAAAAGAAACTTTTAAATAAATCAAACTATTCTATTAGTGGAAAAATAAGGCCCATACCTTCCAAAAAAGTAAAGCTCCCCTAAAATACAAATTTATTGTCTAGATAATATTTTAAAGTTGTTACTGCCATTCCTTATCTCTCTGAAAGAGACTCACAAATTGTTCAGATTTCATTTGACTGTACTTAAAACCCACATACACCAAATATCCTGTGGTTATCTACTAATGCAAGCAAAGAGGGTCAAATGCATTTGACTTTGGATTAACACCAGATCGTGGATAAGAAAACAGCATTTCCACAGCCCCTCAGGGACCACAAACCTGAGCACAGGTCAGATGACCACTCACAGCATCACAGCCTGTGGGTCAGATGGGACATCTGGAGGTCATCTCCTCCACCCTCCCACTCAATGCAAGGCTCTTGCCACAGTTCCATTAACTGAGTCTTGAAAACCTCCAAATATGGCAAATCCCCTGCTTCTCCAACAATCCTGTTCATCCTTGACAACAAATATATCCTAATACCCAATCAGCAGCTCCCAAGCCACAGCATGGGGCAACTGGCCCTTGTTCTATCAGGTGCCACTACCAAGAAGAGTTACAGAAATCTTCATGCTGGGAATTGCTCTTCAAGAATTTGGAGTTTGAAGAGGTTTCCAGGGGAGCCCCTGGACTCCCCCTTCCAACTGCTCATTGGGAGTTACACATGCCCTGGGCTGCACAGCACCCTGGCAGCCCTATGCTGGAGCCCTCCCCTGTTTTTCACTCCTTGAGCTGGGGATCCCAACTCTGGACACACAGTCCAACACAACACAGCTCTCATGCATGATCAGAACACACTGTCAACCTCATTTCTCACTCCAGCTATGCTTCTCTTCCTTACAGCTTCCTCTCACCAACACCAGCTATCACTCCAGTCCATAAACATGTGCGTGAATTTATTATATGCAGCCCATTCTAAAAATATTTTTATAAACATTTTGCCCTTTATTCTTCTGTGCATCTCTATGGTTTCAATCTGTCACACAAAAAGAAAAAGAACACAAAGTACAAAGAAAAAACGCAACCAGATTCTGTATCACTTGTATGTCTGAATAAAAAGGATGTGCAATACTTATTTAGCATTCAGAAACTGAATGGCTTATCAATGTCGTATGTCCACACAGAATATACCCTCCAAAATGCTATTGCTTCTCATTTCTTTGAGGATGTCACCACTTACCTTCTAAGTCAAGGCATTCTTGGTTCCTCTACTCTCAGGATTCCTGTCTCTCACTGCTTAACATCTCAAGCTACCTGTACTTGTTCTGGCCACTTTACAACTGTTTAAGAGGCATTTGTACAATGCCCTTAATAGATGATTGTTATAGGTCCCTTCCAACCAAAATACTCCATTCTACAATGGAGAACCTCTCCCCAAACTTAAGCTATACTGGCCTCTTTTAAGGGCTAGCATGCCTAAATAAAAACTTACACTTTGAAAGATTTCTGCAGGTTTCAAAGAAGAGATGTCTTCATTCCCAGGTAAGTTTTTGCCTCTGGGGGATGTACAGGTTCTGACACTACATTAATCTTTAAAGAAATTCATACTCAGGTCTATTTCTAAAGCAGCAGCCACTACTGATCTACCTCACCCACCTCGGTGGGTGCCATCAGCAAAGGGATTCCACCCTGTACAACAATTAAGCATGAAGACTGATACTGTAATTGCAAGTTTGCCAAAGAGGTGAACAAATTCATCCCTTAATCTTTAGAAAGGGGTGTCAAACTGTGCAAACCTAACTGACATATATTACTGAAACCAAACACATGCTCTCTATAATCCAATAAAGGCAGTGATCTGCTCAGACTGATAGAAAAATATAATCTTTTACACAGCTTCTCTGCAAACCATGTGTATTGCTGTATCATCACATTATACTTCCAAGTAAGTTCATGTTTTTATCCTTAACGTAATATAAGCAAATAAACAATTTCCTGGCAATCCTGCATTCAATTACAATACAACTTTTATTACTGGACTAATTCTACAAATAATTATCACCAAGAGGAGGTTGTATGTATGGATAAGGGACACTAACTCTTCATAAACACAGGTATTGTTAAACTTGTTGCATCATGAACTCAATAGACATGAAAAAGCCTGTAGCTGCTTAATGACCATAGCCAGGAAAATTATTCCTGATAGTGCCTGTTTCAGACGCATTTTACTACGTAGAATTTCTGATCTCCTTCAATCAACTAGAATAATCTTTTTAAAATTAGCACAGGGATTGTTTTATTCCTCCAGAAATCTGAACTGGATTGGGCAATACACTCCTTTTGATAAAACAAGCTTTAAAAGTGAATATTCAGAAGCCTGCAGGAGACAGCAACAGTTTTTTAAGTTGGCATTTTTAGCTATAATTTAAAATTGTCTTAAAATATTCTTCATTCTTTCCAGCTTGAGTCTCAATACTAGTAAACAATAAAATGCAAGAATATCCTGTTTTAGGAATCTTCCATATAGTAAGTATTGAAAAAATACCTTCAGATGCATGTCTAAACAGTTTACAGACACCTGTCTATCACTTCATAAAATCTGAACATGAAGTTCAACTACGTCTGAATATTTAGAAAGTAAACAGATTAAAAATCTGTTTCTTTAAAATTTTCAAATGTGGTCTTCAAAGTATTTATAGATAAACTGAAAAATACTCTGCATATCTGAAGTTCATACAGTGGTTTAAATGTACAAGCAAAGTGTAGATTTAATCTTTTAAATCCTTCTCGTCCTGTATTTGGAGAAACTCAACCTCCCTTTCTCTCACTATAACTGAAATGCTTCTATTCATGAGACTTCTACTTTCTGTTTTAGTCTTTTCTTAAGTACTGTATAAGAAGCCAGCCAGGTCAGTTCCAGCACTTTTTTTCTCATGTCTATCAGCCACAGATGAACTTATTTAGAAATTAAATTTTCTATCATGTGAATTAAGTCTTCTGTATCAATTTCATGTTCATCGGTCAAAATTTCAATTGTCCAAATTCTCTTATGCATAACAGCCTTATAAACACTCTTGAAGTAGAAGACCACAGCCCACCAATTCATCTTCTCCAATAGTTCAATTTTAAAAGTAATAATAAAAAGAAAAGAATAATTACTACACTTTTTCATGTTATTAAAAATAAAAAATACAGAACATCTATATTAGCTCAAAGGAATTAAGAGGCAATTTTCAGCACCATCAAAGCTTTTTTTATAGTAAAGCTTTTGTAGGATATGAAAGACAAGCCTTCACACTGTTATAACACTGTATTTGGAAAAACCAGAAAAGCAAAAACAAGACAGCATAACTTGAGAAAATGTGTAATCCTTTCTTGGCAATATAGTCCTACATTGGTATTTCATCACCATTTACTAACATGATAAAAGAGAAGAAATAAATTGCATTTTTAAGTATGGAAAAATTATTTTGAGGTATAAATAAAATAAATAATTTTAATATAAATCATTTGCATGTATTTATAAACATAATAAATATAATAATGTATCATTAATAGATTACTAATACAGATATTTAAGTCAGAATTCAATACAGTCCTTGACAAAAATGTCATCCAAGCCTTATGCTGGTAATTAAATATTAATTGCAATACCATGGCAACGGAAACATTGTCTGTTCTTTCACTGAGACAGATCTACTAGAAGAAACATTTGTGTTTCAGAGATAACATCCAGTACTTCCTCTCAGGCTACATGACTCATCTTTCTCAGATTTTTGCCATAAAGTTTTTTAAAATAACATTTCCATGCTTAAGAACTAATATAATATGAAAAAGAAATAATCTAGGTAAGCGCTGTATGAGAAAATCTTGCTAAAATACTCCTGTCACAGGGAAAAAAATAAAAACATTGTTTTGAATCAGTAGCCAAGTTCCATTTAGAATAAACTGTGGGAAGATTTCGCCTTCGGGAAACTAGTCAGTGCTGGCCTTTGGCACCAGCACCTGCTTCTCAGAAGGCTGAGAAGTGACATGCTTTTTAAAACCAATTTAACATCTTTGATTCTTTCACCACCATTTAACAGAAGCCATGATTAAGGAACAGTTGCTATCAACTCAACTAAATAAAAATAAATTTGAAATACCTGCACTGTTAAAATTCTTTGGGTTTTCCTACAGCTTAGTAACTAGCAAATGGAATAGAAGCAACAAAACACCTTTCACTAGCATTTGAAATTAGGTAAAAGAGACTAACAAAGATTAAGACTACCTTGATGATGGCAAAATATTCTGGGACACTGCCTACTAATAAGACTTAGGAGGATACAGTAAAATGACAAGACTGAAAAAATTTTGTAGGCTTGCCTCAATTTTCTAAAGCTGAGTATTTGCATTATTAAGTATAATGTATCTCTTACCATCTTCATTCAGGAACAACTTGTTGAATCTTAATCCACTAGGCTCTTTACCAACATATCTGTGCACATACTCTGTGCCAAGATCATTGACAGCAATCGCGTATTTCAAAGGCTTGACGCAGGACTGAAGACAAAATGGAACTTTGGTATCACCCACAGAATGCCTGGGAAAAACACAGATGAAGAGGCTTGAAATTCCCTGTTTCTCTTCTGTGCCAGTAGAGTGTTAAATGCTTCATCTATCCTTCAACACACAAGGACTATTAACAAAAACACCCCAAAAAAGCAAAATCATATTATTACTAAGTCTCATTTTAAAGAACATAACAATAAGATTTAGAGGTTTTAGCAACTGACTCCATAAGCCAAGCACAACAAAGTCAGTTGCTGACTACTGCAGAGGTAACAAAGTAAAAACAAGTTCAGAAATGGGTTTGTACCAGAGCAAAAAAATCACCTCAGACCTCTGGTCTTACACTTATCCTACTCAATTGCCAGCCACATACTCAGCAGGGTAGAGCTGACCCAAATAGATCCACTATACTGATTTATGTCTATATAAACAAAGATGAGCTACAGCTTGGTTTTGCAATTTGAGAACAATAATCAAAGGGCTGTATTTACATTGCCTTTAATAATGGCAAAGACATAACACTTATTACAATGCTATCTTTTGCAAAGTTTACTTTCAGCATCTATGTCAGACTGCACCCAAGAGTGACTCATGCAAGCAGCATATGCCACATCTAGATAGAGCAAAAGGCTTGAAGCAGCCACTTGTCTGATGGCAAAATCAGAAGTGTTATTTGCTTCTGTCCTTTGCAGAAAACACAAGAAGGTTTCAGTGAAAATCACAATATCATTTTGGCATCATAACAGCTAACACTACACAATATTAAACATTACAAAAATTAACATTATAAGAACTTTCATTAGCACATAATATCCAAAACAAAGCAAAATGCCAGTGTGAAATATAAGGATTTTTACTGTTAATAGATTATAATTCAGACACTTAAACAGGGAGATGAAAAAAATACTTCTGCTCACTTGTACAGCTCCTCCCCTGAGATTACAGAGCATATGGCTAATTAGGAGCAGCCATACGGATCTTAACAGATCATGGCAAAATGAACTCCAAGCCACAGTCACCAGAAGCAAGCCTGATGCTCTCAGGAACGCCCTCATTCATAAATACACCTAAAAATTGCAATTTCCAGAACCTTCACTAGGACCATAGCAAACTGCAGGTCAGCAGAGCTGATGAGCACCTTGCATTGTGTACTCACAAACGAAGACACAGAGCTCATGTTACTTCTCAGCTAGATGGTGCAAGGTATCCCTTCACATCCAGGCTCCTAACTGTCTCTGCTACTCTGAGTTACTGAAAAAAATAAAATCACTCTGACTTAGATCTGACTAGATCTAAGACCTACATACACCCTTACAGGGGAAAGCTTGATTAAACCTGAAAAGCAAAATCATATTCAGCTCTGTCCAGTTTCTACATCTTCATTTTCTTTTTAAAGAACATGAATCTGCATTTTCTCAGTGACACACAGGTTATATAACAATGCTACAGCAAAAACATTAAAATGCAGAGAAGGAGCTAACACTTAGGTACACTGTGACCTACACAGAAAGTTATATAGCTTGATGCACACGTACTATTAGACAAAGCTTTTCAACTTCCAAATATTAATACTACAGAAGCATTGCCTCTGTCTTTCCTTCAACTATTCCAGGAACAAAACACAGAAGTTCCAATATACCTCTGTCCATCAACGGTGCAAAGTGACACCCCCCACAAATCAGGGCTGAACTTGGCCAGTTGTGGAATATAGTCAGCAACCTATCACAGCATGAAAGAAAGAGAGACACATTACAATATCCAAAATAATTAACTCTATGGTAATTAAAATAAATATCAATGAAAAGCATACACATGGTACAACTGAGTTATTCTACAAATAATCACCTGGTGTATCTAAAACTTCATTAGAAATTATTATATTCACTAGATCATTATCAAATAAAACATTTTTTCAAAGTAAAATTTTCAGCACATTCAGAGAGGTATCTGTGTTCGGTATTACAGCACATTAAGCATTTTCAAATAATATGAAATTTTTAGCTTGTAACACAGTAACTTATTTACTGAAAATAAGCACCAGAATAAATTTTATTTACTAACAAAGATACAGTATTAACAGTTATTTTGTCACACAATCCATGCATAGAGCTGCATAATTTTTCTATAGCCTAAGAGTAGTCTGAAAAATTATACAGCGGTTTTATAGTTTATGTAAAATAAAGAAAGAATAATGCCATTTTCATATTCCAACATCAAAATGCTACAAGATTCTTAGAGGCTGTGAACTGTATTTCTAACAGTTTACAAGCTGCAGGCATGACTGAACTTCCAAAACTCTTTCACCAAGTTGCCAGTTTAATTTTGATAAAAACATTAAGAAAAATCTGCCTGCCTAACAAATGACACATTTGGTTAATAGTGAAAATCTATAGAAGTTTGAAGTTGAATTTACAAAGAGGTTACCTTTCCTCCAGACTGTTTTTTAGCACTCTCATATAGCTCATCAATATGGGAAGTAAATGACATAAAATCTGGGATGACAAACTTCCTTCGGAAAGCTTGAGTAAGCAACACAATATTACTTTGTACACACCTGCAAAGTTAAAAACGTTTATTAGTACTTTAACAATGTACTGTCAAAAAGCCATACTTAAGTAGCAATTACATGTTATTTAATTAGGACCTTCAGTCCCTTGAAGCTACATGCCTACAAGAACAGGTCTTTATTACTTTTCCAATTTGCAACTCTATTTTTTTAATTAGTTATAATAGCTTTATTGCATTCATTTTTATTCCTTTCTACTTAAAGCTCTCTTTTGAAGTTTCAACTGTGAAGCTGTACTGCAAGGTATTATCAACCTGCCTTCAACTAGCACCTCAGCTTGCAAAAGGGATCTAAAGCACCCAGTTCTTAGGATTAAGCCATCTCAAATGTATCTCATCCAGTCCTTGTCTAAAAAAGCGCTAGAGTCAGATCAGACTTGGGAAGTTCAGGGCTGCTTTCTCTCACTTCACCCTTTCACCAAGAACTGAGGTGAGAATGCTGCCAACAGACCAAACTGGAATGTGATGCCACTCTAATAGGAAAAAAACCCTGTGGAAAAACTTGATAACATCTCCTGAACTAAGCAAAAGTTAATAGTGAGCCCTACTGCAAGTTTCTTCTTTCAAAACACCAGCACTCAAGGAATCTCTGTCGCCTTTAAGCCCAGAACACAGTTACACTGTCGGCCACACCCTCTGAAAGTCAGCCCATCTGGGACAGTTAAAAAACTGATAAAATAAAAGCAAAAGACTTATCTAGGGCAAACAGAAGGAAGGACGAAAACACAAACCGAGACATGCTGAAAGTGGTATGTCTGTGGGTGAGAGAGGAGAGCAGGAGCAGGATGGGAATTGGGAGCCTTTATCAAGCCGGTTTGAAATACGACCTGATAAAGGGTATTAACAGCCCTATCCCAGTGTGATGAGGACAAAGGGAGGTTTAACAGCAAACAAACAATTAACAGCTTCATACCATGCCTTCTAGCAGTGTTGACAGAAGCAGACATACTATTAACGCAGGCAAATGGAAAGTTAAGAACATCTAGGCACCTACTACGAAGAAGAACATACCTTCCAATTATGACTTATTCAGAAAAAAAAAATTTAGGAAGATGTTTTTATTTAGAATAGATATTTCAATAATCCTACTATTAAAAATCATCATCAGTTCAAAATGAAGGTGCATGAAGACCAGTGAAGAGACAGAATTATCCTTTGAATCGCCCTCTCTTTTCCTAAGACTTTGAACTCCTCCTGAGGACTTTATCTTAAATTCAATTGAAAACCACTTCAAATGCTGATAGGCACTGCTCTCTGAAAGTGAAACTGTAAAGCTTCCGATGTACAGTCACCTTACAAGCTGCTCTCTGTAATACACTGCTCTCTCAGCCTATGTTAAAATTCCAGTTGAGTTGGTTTTGTTGCAATCTGTCTTTTTTTTTCCTCTATATCCTGCAAAAAATCCTGTTGGCTTCTGCTCCCAGCAGCTTCCAATTATAGTCACCTACTCCAGGTGCAAAATCCCTTTTCAAAAGTAATTAATAACACTGATGGCAGCTATGTGTGCAGAAGGAGTAACACCATAACATGCACTAGGTTCAAACTTCAGAGGCACTTCTACATTGCCTGCACTACCTGGACAGCATTAAGCACTCCTGTATGAGAAAAAAATATCTGAAGTTCACTCAAACCTATTAGAACAATTCAATACAAAGTCTGGAAAACAAGAAGGCAGTATGCACTGAAATACAGTCCTCTTAAGATCACATTATGTTTCTCAAACAAGGAGGGGCATTTATACACTTAAAATTTACACCAAGCCTATGATGCTTACTGCAGCAGTTCAATCATTTTAATTTAGGGATTAAAACTCACTACAGAAATGGCTGTACTGGTGAAGGACGTTCCTTATCGTAACCAATTTTTCCCAGACTCTGCCAAGGTCATTGTCTGGGTGTTTATCCTGGTACTCCTTAACCCAAGCAAATCATATGAATTCTCAGACTAAATTAAATACAAGGGCTCAGGTAATCTAGATGGATATCCAGGACAATAGGTGCATGGACAAAATAACAGAGTTCTTAGGTCTCCCTCTAACAGGACAGTAAACAGGACTGACAGTTTTCAGTCAGCTAGAACAGGAGCCATGACAGCTTCCAAAATTCTGTAGCTGACATCGCCTGTCCACCGAAGCAATTAACTAATTATGGTCCAGGTAACCCTCTGGAGATGGCTGGTCTCCAGCTCTGAAGAAGTGGAGCAATAGAAAAAGATCACAGGGAAGAATTTAAGTAAATAATTATATTGATAAATAAAAAGCTTTCTACACTCAAATCTTGTGAATAATTTGGCCCTTATCTCTCACATAGTTTAGTGGTGTTCAGGATGGGTACACTAAAAACTTTCTACCTCACATTCTTCCATTTCAACAAACTTTACAATCTCAGCCTAAAAAAAAAAAACAACTCCCTTGTCAAATCCCAATCCAAGCATTTCCCACCCCACTTTAAAAAATGTCATTTCAAACTATAAATGTTTCCTGATACATATTGGTTAGGAAGACTACGCTGCAAGTCTTATGATCTATATTAACTCTCAATGACTTATATAACGAAATTTGAAAACAACAGTTTTTGGGTTTTTGGAAATCGCATCTTTGTTCTCTAGTGTAAAGTTAGGATCACTTTGTTTCTTTTACCACCTTGCTATTTTTGAAGTTCTGACTCAGATTGCTTATTACTGCTTCCCTACACAAAGCAGCCCATGTTTCATCTGAAAATAGATAATAGTATTATATTAAGTAGTATCAAAATGGGAAAAAAGGAAAGGAAAAAATTCTCATAGCAAGCTAACCAGCATGCTGCACCGCTTTCAGTAGTAGCCTGGTCTCACCCTGCAAAGACCACATGCAACATGAACAGCTAATTGATACATTTATTAGCACTCTTTCCAAAATATGCACCCCAGAAATACTCAACTCAAGAAATTC
The DNA here is from genome assembly GCA_013397075.1 of Rhabdornis inornatus. Classification (NCBI taxonomy): domain Eukaryota; kingdom Metazoa; phylum Chordata; class Aves; order Passeriformes; family Rhabdornithidae; genus Rhabdornis; species Rhabdornis inornatus. Next base: position 1,262,285 of record VWZS01000321.1, on the reverse strand, counting down.
TGCAGATGAAAGATTGAAACTCCAAGTTGTTCTGCCTACAACACACAGATTCTTTCTGATGTTGAGAGTGCTGTAAAGCCAAAAAACTTCAAAATAATGCAATTTTAGTTAAATTGGAGCCTAATGTTTAGAACCACTAAAAAGGCATACAAAAACAGACAGTACAGATGCATGAGCTCATGTACTTTACCAGTAATTTCTACCGGACTTGATTGATTTAGTCAAGCTTATGCTACCATTACTCCAGATCACTTAACTTTGATACTTTATTTCATCTGGCAGCTTTGGATTCAAATTCAAGAGGAGAATTACACCACTGACTTCTATGTTTAGGGAACTGAAGCTTTCAAGTCCTGAGGTAAGTACAGCTGAGTAGATACATCATTGTATTTCACACCTCAAACACTCGAAGAAGAAAATACAGGGACCCTGGGCAAGTCTCTCCACAACAAATACAGTGACCCTACAAGGAACAGGTAACTGAAGTTCAGGGATCTTTAATTTATAAAAAAAGGTTGCAAAGGAACCTTCTGCTGCTGCAAAGAAAAACTTGCTATGTGAAGTAAGATTCACCTCTCCACCTCTACATATAACCTTCACATTCAAAACTCTTCCTACATAAGAAGCAACCATGTAAGCTTTACACAAATTGTTATAATAATAACTACTCTCTTCACACAGAGGATAAAATCCCAGAGATGTGACACAAAACATAAAATAATCCTACTAATTAGCAATCAGTTCTTCTTCAAATGCAGAGCCCTTGCCGAAAACATAATTCAGTTTACTGTGACAAATAAGCTTTTAGTATAAATGTAACACATAATAGCAAATGTGTTTCCTTTCCAATCCATCCATACACCCAAGAAGGTTTCTGAGTCCAACAATTTAGAGACTTTACTCTGTTGACAATAAAAACAGTGAAGACCTGGTCTAGAACTTAACACAGGAGTAAAATTAGTCCATGCTGAACCTTTACAAAGTATCTCACATCTGCTTAAGGAGTTGACTGGCTTTTTTGTCACACACACAGACATTCACTTTTTCTTAATCTATTTCCAAAAATGTGTGTGTATATATGTATATATATATATATACACACTTCATGTTTATATATTTATACTTACATAAACTATGTAAATACCTAGTATAGCATAAGCATATACTGTACATATTTTATATCCTATATGTACATTAAATATGTGTATTATATATATACAGTTAAAAATGGTATGTGCAAGTTTTAGGTATTACGATTTACCCTGCAAATGGAATAAAAATGCAGACAGAAAAATAGTCTACAAATTTCATTTCAAAATTTATGAGCCTCTAAATTTCCAATCCTTTGGCACACAAAAGCTGCAAGTAGAGGAGCAAAGGAGCATGCTTGAAATGAACAGATGACAACCTGAACAGTGCTTATACTATTCAGTCAACTAGAGACTTTGCTAAAAGAAAAAACAAAGGATCACTAAAATACAGCACATAGATCTTTCCCAAAACAGACCAATGTCTGCAATCCTAACCCCCTCATTCCACATATATTGAAACTTAGCATCACTGTTTTCCACATACTCACTTTTAGAAGCACATACATGCTCTGAACATTTTGCCACACAGAAGCAGCATCCTGAACTTCAGATTAAAAAGTGATAATGTAGTGAGAGAGCAGTTTTATGTAATCATACCAAACACTTCATGCTGCGTCAATTAATTTTGTTTGGCATCTGATCAAGAGTTGCAATATGGGGTCAGACACACATGCAAACAACACTGATACATTAAACTCTTGTGGAGATCATACAGCCTGTCTACTGTACGAAATCTGAGAACAAACTTCTATCAAAATAGCATCAGGAGTGTGTGCTTGACTCCCTTTCTAATCAATTTATATACCTTATGTCTCTCCTTAAGACAGCACTCAGTAACACACAAACAGCATTCATTCTAATTATACAGTTACATAATTGACAGAAAGTTTACTTTTTAAAAAGGTCTTTGTCCAGCATAACACCATCTGAAGTAGTCTGAAGAGTCAGTCTTAGCATATCCATGCACTCTTTCAATCGAGGATCAGATGTACGTAATCCTGTAGATTTGAGTGCCTATTACAATAAAAGAATAATTACTAAGTGAAAAGATATGTCATTACAATCAAGTTATCTGTAGCTCACCGTTTATCACTGTTACAGATCTGCCACTGCATCATCAACAGAGACATTGTGACACTTTACTGATTCTTTAGCAATTTCCTTTGGCCATTTTGGCTGCATTTTATGTCAAAGCATTAATGGTACTGGAAATCCAGTGGTCCAACTACATTTTACACAAGCATAAATACTACTGAGCCATGCCACAGGCACAGCTGCTTTCAAGCATACTCTTCTGCACATCAAAGAAAGAAATAACATTAATATGCTCCTCCTCTTAACTACAGAAACAGCACTGGGGGGGAAAATAATTGTTACAGTACTTCCCACAGCTAAACATGTGCAACAGAAATTCTTTGCTTTGCATTCTTGCATTTAAAATGTTCAAACAACCTTGCAGTAGTTAGCTTTCATACAGCACTTTAGAACAGTAAACTTACAGTTATGAACTTATGAACAGGTATTTTTTCTTGTCCTTCTGCAATAGTATAGAAAAGTAGATCTTCCAAGCTGGGAAGGAGACCTTGTTTGATTTTACTGGAAAACAGAAAAAAAAAACATCGATTATTTTAGTGCCCATTTTTATTTACACACATTTTTGCACTATTCTCATGGAAACATATTTTCACTGCTACCACTTACTTCAAAGAACAGTTTCATCAGTGAACACAAAGTTTAGTTAGACTTTAAGTAGGCAAAAAATGGTAACATTGCAAGCAGCACACATAGATTTTACAGTCGCAAACATTCTTAACTGCAACTCAGTCATATTTTTACTGTCATACATTTACCACTAAGATTATATTTAGATTTTTTGAGGAGCAGATTAATCACATATCCCTCTTCTCGATGTTACCAAGGATAGGTATGTTACTTGCAGAGGATAAATTATTTATAAGATTCCAGGAGTCGTAGAGAATACAGAGCCAGCTGTTCTACAAGCAAGAGAAGGAGATGATACATGTGCAATATTTTCTTCCAAACAGTCCTGTTTTCAGGACTCCACAGAGTCCTGAAGTCCTTATCCTTCTAGAAGGTTATGTAAGCCCCATCAGTTACCATGACACAAGCAAAGCCATCTGCAGCATAATAGAGGCCGTGAAGCAGAAGGAGTGACTCTCATCACACCTACTTAGCTAAGTAAACCCAGTGCAGATGCACCTTTAATGGTCACTGCGCTTATCAGTGTAAACACATCCCAGGCGTTACCTATTTCACTCCCAGATATGCTTCCCCTACGCCTGCAGTTTCTCCTTACCTGCATCTCCATTTTACGTGAAATCTGAAGGAAACCTACCAAACTAAGCACTCGGATTCCTTCTGAGAAAGAAAGCTGTAGTACTGACAGCTTTCCCTCAAAGCCTTTGGGAGTTTACAGATTTAACCTACAAAAAGTATAAAAATATTCCTTGATATTCCAGAGCACCCTGCAGTAGGCAGGAGCCCAAGTCTTCACCCTTGTCCTGTAAGCAGTGCCCACTACACTTCCAGACTGCAAAGGGATCCTGATTCTTTGGTCCCCTGAAGCACCCAGGTTTGTTTCCAAACAAAAAAAAGCCAGTGTTCCGATGTTTGACAAACAAAAAAATACATAAAACCAAAAGAAAAAAAGATGTAGATAGTAACTAAAATGCAGAGTATGAAGTATTACATTATTTTAGCCATCAATTTTAAAGGTCTATCTTATAATCTATTAATACTGGCAATACTTTGTTACTATACAGTAATAGATAAACTATTGCCTGAAACTAAAATGCTCAGTGGCAATTTATACATTTATGCATGTATTCACAAAAAGCAGGTCCAAATTCCAGTCACTGAAGTTTTCAAGAGATCAGTAATTCTCTGAATAACAGATCTCAGGGTTACAACTGCAAAAATAAAATGCTACAGCTAAGCACAGACCCTAGATAGGCCAATGCAATCTTACTGACTGATGTTTAATCCTCTCCTCTCCCAATACTTACACAAGTCAGATTTATGATTATTTTTAATAAAAATCTGATTATATCCAAATACCCTGATAAAGTCAAGACAACCTCTAGACTGCCCTTGCCTTCCTCCTTTCCTTGCGACTAGCTGTGAAAACCAGTACCAAAAACATCACCTCTCATTTTATAATTTAAAACACTGTCCTTACATACTGAGAACAGAAGACAGCTTTGTAAGCCAACAGAACTTTCCTTGTCTTAGTCTAGATTTATTTTTTTTAAATTTAAATTATGCTGGCTGACTAATGCACAAACAGGCTGGCAATTCAACCAAGACAAACGCTTGCAACTACCTCAAGCAAATTACTGAACAGCCCTTTTCCTAAAGAAAATTCAGGTCTTCCAGGCAGCATGTTTCACTTTTAATCCTTGGGGGACAGTATGTCCAGCCAAGCCAACAGAACCAGAACTACCAACACAGCAACTAAAGCTTCACCCTGTGTCTGCATCCTAATCCTGCAGGGAACTAATTCTAAAAGTTATGCTAAGTTACATCATCTATACCCCTACATCTTCATTATTTACACAAAGCATTCAACTGAGCTCCCCAAAACGTCAAGATTTCACGTTTTCAGGAATGTCTCTGCTACACCAGTCATTTCTGGACTGCTGAAGGTCTGGCAGAGGAAACTTTCCTATTTCACTCTGGCAAAACCAGCCAACAAACACACTGAGAAATGTTAACTGATAACCTAATTAATTACACATTTCTAAGCAATTACTCAGGATTTTACAGCTGCTCCAAGTACGGAATTTCTATCCGGAAAGGTGCAGAAAAATACTTCAGTCGTTTAACCAAGATTTTACCTTCCTCTTCATAAGATTTGAATCTACTAAAGAGACATGCACCTTTCACAGCAGAAAATCTCTCAACATGGTTTTCTCATCTTTCACATCTGCTGTTGTTTAATATTGGGTCACTCAGCCTAATTAAACAATGGAGCTGCACAGACGACCAAAGCAAAGAGGACGACATTCAATATATTTACAGAAAATTGCTCCTTGCCAAATAGTCCATCTTTTGGTAAAGTTTATCTAAACAGGGGTGAAAAGGCTTGCTCTGCAGTTTATCAGATCAGTGATGTCAGTAACTAATGTTTGCTTAACCTAAAAGATGTGTTTTGGCACTGTGAACACACTTAGCAAGATAATTCCGTTCCACACATGTAAAAAGCTGTTTTTCAGGTCAGGGAACTTGCAATTTCCACAGTCAAATTAAGTGGAAATTCCAGTTTACCTGATCTCATGAATAGTAACTTTTGATACTTATTTACCTTCTTCAAAAAAATAAATAAGCACCAGACTATAAAACAACTAGACTTCTTTGGTAGTATACTAATCTGTGGACAATACAATACTGGTGGACTGTTTTTTTAAATACAAAGACAAACCAACATAAGAATTCCAAGCACAACGGCTTTGCAGTCCTTCTTTCAGCTCTTCCTTTTGCATCAGTACAATGCCTACACCAGATTCTGGGAAGGACTTCATTTTAACAAATGTTACTAGGAAAGAAAGAAGATTAAATTTCAAATTATGCAGATTTTTACTCTGTACTTCAGGACAGAACTGCCAGAATGCAGAACAGGATTTACAGAACAACAAATGATATAAATATATGATATTGCTAATAATAGTTTCAGGCCTTATTAACAAATATGAACCAAGTGACATAAATGAGGTCACAATTACTGTCACAAACAATGGTCGCTCAGGGACCATTTAAGATCTTCATCGATGACACCGACAGTGGGATTAAAATGAAGCTTCAGCAAGTTTACCAATGACACTAAACTGAGTGCAGGTGACAAGCCTGAGAGATGGGCCACTATCCAGAGGGACCCGGACAAACTCCAGAAGCTTGTCTGGGTGTGAACCTCATGAAGATCAGCAAGCTAAAGTTTAGGGCTCTACACCTGGCCACAGTAACTTCTGGAATCCACACAGCCTGGGGGAAGAACAGGTCAAGAGCAGCCCTGCTGAGAAGGACTTGTGGGTGCTGCTGGAGGAGTGGCTGGACATGACCCAGGCAGGGCACTCAGAGTCAAACGTGTTCTGGTCTGCATCCAGAGCAGTGTGGGGAGGGGATCTTCCCCTTTACTCTGCTCTGGTGAGATCCCACACAGAGAAGAGGGTCCAGGGAGACCTCAGTGCAGCCTTTCAGTACCAACAGTGAGTCTATAAGAAAGAGGAACAGGACTTTTAGCAGGGTCTGTTGCAACACAGAGGTCACAACAAGGATGAGGCATAATGGTTTTCCACTAAAAGAGGGCAGGGCAGTTTTATATTAGATATAATGAAGAAATTTTATGGTGAGAGTGGTGAAATGCTGGAACAGGTTTATTTCCCACTAGAGAGGTGGTAAATGCCCCATGCTGGAAACATTCAAGGTCAGACTGCATGAGGCTCTCAGCAGCCTGATCTGGTTGAAGATGTCCCTGCCCATTGCTCAGGGGTCTGGACTAAGTGACCTTTAAATGGTCTCTTCCAATCCAAACTATCCTGGGATTCTATGAAAGCTGCAAGTCACAGCCAGTAGCCACTCTATCTGAGACAGGCACCTTGAAGAAGTTGTCACCATACTACAGATGCTGCATTATCTTGGTTGTATCTCCAACACTTAGTTACTTAGGTCGCTTAGTAATTACTTTTTGTCCACTCATATAGTGAGACATTGGTCCCGGAACAGAGGTGGGTAGCTATTTACTTAAGAACTTCCAAGATTCAAAAGCAAACTACATATTATAAACTTAGACCAAAGACAGACTTGTTTAGCAGCTAACAAAGTGCTTATGGTAAAACAAAAAACTCTAGCTTCAAAGCCTTGGCCTCTACAGAAGTTATGAAAGGTCTAATAAATGCACTTCTAACTGCTTTGTGCTTCTCTGAGTATTGTATCCACACTCCATCAGAAGTGTCAGAAAAATGAAACACTGCCCGGTCACTAGGTATTCCTCTGTAATCTGGCCTGCAAAAGCAATTTTATTTTTAAAAGTATCTCCAGAATTCATCTCTGCCCTTAAAAAAGAGCACTACCACTCTCTAGACATTAAAAAAAAATTAAAATTAACACTTCCTTTAACCATTTTGTGATATTCTATATACTAGTGTCCAGCACTATTGCAATTTAGTTGTAAAAAGTGAGCAATTTAGCTTTCAAAAGTTAGGGTCACTCACGTTTTGCTCCTCCCTCCGATCTTAATCAAGGCCTTTTTAATTTAGAAATAGCTTCTACTAAGGTAAACTGTTTCATCCCTTTACTGTCCAGCACAAGATGCAAGATGAACTCTTATATTGAAAGTAAAAGCAAAGAACAGTTATATTGAAAGTAGGAGCAAAGGATATTAAGTATTATACATGACCATAACTGAGGAGTGTATTAGGCTGCTGTGTTTTAATAACTCAGGCATGAGCATAGATATTATTGTGTTTTAATCCACAGTTCCTATTAATTAAATTTACCAGTCTGTGACCACTCTCAGTTAAAGCTCAATTATTTTTTCTGTCCAAAATATATTAAGTTTCAGCTGGAAACACAGTGTGAAAGCTGGATAGCAGGGATAAGGAGGTGGTGGAAGATGTTATGGAAAATTGTACCAGGGGATCTGGTTATGCAATGGGATACTAGTTATTTCATCAGCCACAGACCTCATAATTTATTCTTACTATGAGGAATTAAACTGTTCTAAGTTTCTGTATAGTCTTTGCACAGGACATTTTAGGCTTCTACTTGCAACTCCTACTCCGTACCCAAGGACTGTTAGGAAAGCAAATAAACAGGAAAACCTTACTGCTGTCTTTTGACACCGTGGGTTATTTCAGTATCCCAGAACCATGACCTTATAACCAAATAGAAAAAAAAAAACCAGACACTCTACACTAACAAATAAACAAAAAATACCATTGCCAGTCGGGCCCACAAACCATTTGCCAAACACCACACAACTGTTAAGACACTATGGATGGCAAAGTGCTGGAATCAGCAGAATACAGACTGCACTGACTTAGCCCAGCTGTCAGTGCAGTTCAGACACCTGTCTTTTGAAGAACCTCACTTTTCTTCTCAACCCTGTACTCCGTCTTAATATAGCAATGATTTCCACATGGAATGTACCATTTACAAATGCCTGAAGGAAGATTTTCATAGCTCTGCTTCAAGAAAAGTAAGAATGAAAGTATCCAGAAGCCTAATGTGCCACCAGGAATTCCTGCACAACCTGAAATTAAAAGAAAGTTTCTAGCTTTTTCTGTGTTCCTAACTATACGATAGATGTTTTATAGAATTTCTCCCTGTTCATTTTGCAGTAAGACTCAAAGAACAAACATCAGACTTTCAAATACACCCTTTTGTCAAAAGCCAAAAATTATTAAAAGCGATAGATGTTTTATAGAATTTCTCCCTGTTCATTTTGCAGTAAGACTCAAAGAACAAACATCAGACTTTCAAATACACCCTTTTGTCAAAAGCCAAAAATTATTAAAAGTGTTTAACTGGTTTGTGATTACATAGCTTTACCACACGTTAGAAATTAAAGAATTTCCCTAATTGATGCTAGCTGTAGGAAGCTAATAACAGCTCAATTACAGAAAATGTTTCCTCTTCCATAAATCACCTCTGCAATATCCTCAAAAACCCATCACAGCTGGCATGCTGTTTTTTTCCGAAGTTTTTAATGTCTGTATTTCTGCTTGAAAACAGAAGTGCAGTCTTTATAAACCACACCTATTCGAGCCACAGAAGACTATTCTTTTGTTCCAAAGCATTATATATACAGCTAATTCAAAGAGGAGACTTCATATTTGTTGAACAATAGCATAAATTAAAAAAATAAAAAATAGCATTCTTAAAAATAAATTTAAAAATAAAAATAATTGTGTATTATATTGTATACAGTTACATAACCTGACGTGCACGCATTTTTTAAGGCATCTGACAGCAGAAGTAAGTGGTGATGCCTTTAAAGCAGGCTATACCCCACTGAACCAGGCTGAGCAGCAAATGCATCTGGGGGAGAAAAGCAGAGAAGAACAAGGCCACAGCCTCTCTCCCCACCTGCCATACTGAAGTTCATGCTAAAAAAAAACCCCACAAACCACAACTCAAAAGCAGAACTATTAAGCTAAGGGCTGAAGCCTTCCTGACTAGCCTTGTGGAATCTTTGCCAGACTTGCTCTTAGCATTAGACTAACAGAGACTTCTCTCAGTGTCAAAACAAGGTACTCCTTTCTCAGCCCTGTTTCTTCTGTCATTTGCTCTTTTCATCTAGGTAATAAGCATAGCAAAGCCTGGGAAAGCAGCTTGGGTTTAATTTTAATTATGCCACCCCATAATCATGCCATGGGGCACATTTCAAACACACGCAAAGGAGAAGTCTTCATGGGGCTTGCAGCTGAGCTATCAAACTTCTTGTGAAAGGTTACCTGAGATTCTAAATGCACCCAGGTTCAAACACCCAACGCACAGACTGTCAAGACAGGGGTTGGTAGGAAACGAACACTCAAGACTTGCATAATGCTGAGGAGTAACAAAGAATGCTCTGCCAATCCATTCACCTCATCATTACACTCTACTCCTGGTATCCGCTATCAGTCATTACCAGGTACAAAACCTGGAGCTGATACACCTGTCTCCGATCTTTTTTTATTATTATTTCAGGTTCTAAGTGAAGGAATATTAACTTCATAAAAATATACAGCCTTGTAATTCTACTACGTGCACGCACCTTTGTCGCTAAGGGACAACTAAGAACCTCTTGGCAAAGGCACGCATGCTGCAGCACCTATCAACATCTGTACTCACCACGTACGGATGGCACTATCTGTCCCTGGCTACACTACATCGCAGAATTGTTAGGGCTGGAAGGGACCTCTGGAGATCACCCAGCCCAATGCCCCTGCCAAGGCTGGGTTACCCTAGAGCAGGTTACACCGCAACGCATCCAGGTGGATACAGACACGGAGAAGACAGCGCTGCAAAACTTCCAAGGCAGCAGCACTACGCACCATGCACACTGCCTTTAATAATTAATGCGAGATGACACAGCTTCCGCTTCTCTTGAAAGAATATTTTTAGCCAAGTGGAAGCGTTTCCAAAGCCACCCTACCGGCACGCCGCCTGCTCCGGGCCTCCCCAGGGCCGGCACCCCCGCACTGAAGCAGGAGGGACCCGCGGGCCGGGGGGAGCCCGAGCCGCTGCCTGGGCCCCACGCCGCGGCCAGCGGAGCCCCGAGGGGCGCACAACCCCCGCCACGCGTGTGCGCTTCCCTCCCGCTCCCCGCGGGACGCGCCGGCAGCCGGGATGGACTCGGCATCCCCGGGGTCCCCGCACCTGCCGGGGAAGCGCCCTCCCGGCCCGGCCCGGCCCCTTCCGCAGGCACCACGCGTGCGAAGGGGAGGCGGCGCTCACACGGCGCCTCCGCATCATCCCCCGCGCCTGCCGCCCCCTCCACACTCACTTCTCNCGCATCATCCTGCGCCACCGCGCCGACTGCCCGCCGCGCCGCCCGGCCGCGCCTCTCGCACCGCGCCGCACCCGCCCCCCGCCGCGTGCCATTGGCCCAGCTCCCTTAACTGTCAGGCATGCGGCGCGTCCATTGGTCGGCGGGGACGTCACTCAGACCATGGCCGCGCCTCCAGTCTCCCCGCGGGGCCGCTGGCGTCGCGCGCGGCCGGCGGGGCGGGAGCAGCAGCGCCCCAAGCGGGCGGAGCGCAGCGCTGAGGGGGGCCCTGGCGCGCCGCCTCCTTCCCTCATTCCTTTCCTTCCTCCCTCCTTCCCTCGCTCTGCGATGTGTAAAGGCGTTGGGAGCGGGCTGGGCTGCGGTGGTGTCGGGTTCAGGTTGCCATGGATATGGCCATTTTTTAAAACTGTGTGGTTTTGATTACGACGTGCACCGCCTCTGCCGTGCCGGCAGGATCACAGAATACGCTGAGTTGGAAGGGACCCTCAAGGATCATGGAATCCAACTCCTGGCCCTGCAGAGTGCATCCCAAGAACCTCACCGTGTGCCTGAGAGCCTTGTCCGAACGCTTTTTTGAACTCTTGTCGGGCTGGTGCTGTGACCACTTCCCTTGAGAGCCTGTTCTATTGCCCGACCATCCTCTGAGTGGAAAACCTTCTCCTAAAATCCAACCTAAACCTCTGCTGACACAACTTCAGGCCGTTCTCTCAGTTCTGTCAGTGGTCACCACAGAGAAGAGAGAAGGATGCACAAGGCCTGTGTCTGTCACCCAGCAGGCAAAGAAAGAGCTCAGGGAACAGGGGCCTGTTGGAAATACCCTCAGCAGGAATGGCTGTTCCCAAATTCTTTGGGACAAACACTTCTGGCAAGGAGCAGAGCTGCTAAGGGGTTTCCACATACCTTCAACAAACGCATAACTGCATTGCCAAAACTTACAGCCTCCACTGTAAGTCTTGGTTCAAATATCTGAAGTTTTTAGTTTTTAAGAGAAATAAATAAACCAAACACAAACCCACAAAAATCATCCACCTGGATGCCTAGGTGAACTGGGTGCAGCCGTTCTTCATGTTCACATCATCAGACATTAAATCAGAGTGTGGAAATTTCTCTGCTGCTCACCTTCAGGTCCCAGTTTGGGAGCCACCGACCCACGGTTGCAAAGTCCTAAAGGCAAAAGTGTAGCAGAGAAGAGTAGCAGAAAATAATTGCAGGCTTCAGTACAAGGTGTAAATGTCACTCTTTATATACACTTAAGCTTCTGTCACAGCTGTCAGGATGTAACATTTTGGAAGTCACAGATTTTGCAGTTACTTGGTGAAACTTTGCTCACATCACCAACTGCTAAATTTGTCCTAGATGAGTGCAAATCTATATTAGCAAATTGTATCCATTATGGGTAACAGTAGAAGAGGAGATTTCTTGTCATCCTACTTCCTCAGTAATGCCAACATGCAAACCAGTTTTTTAATTGTCCCTAGTCTTCCCAGTTTAGAAATCTTAATTTTCAAAGCAAAAATGTAAATACTTGTGGACCTGTGAGTTTATTACTGCTAAATTTCCTTGTGAACAATTTCCCCATGCATTGAGGTTTATTTCATCTGGTATGTTTATTATGTTTGGCAGAGGTGGGGGCAGAAAAGCTGCAATTCTGAATTAAAGTGATCTTGATGCTTACTTTATTGGAAGTGTTTTATTCTGAAGATACTGGTATTTTGTTTTCCACCACCCCTCAGATTGAAAGTTCCAGATGTCTAGGAATAGTAAATTGCTCTTAAAGACCCCCATAAAACAGAGAGGGTTCTGTTACCCATTTTTCATGCACTCTGAGATAACTACAACTAGACATGGAGAATAGTCTTGCCTTGTGCTTCTGCTTACCCGGCAGCACAAATACCCACAGGAGTTCCCTATGCTAATAAATTGTCACAACAGCCATGAGGGTTTTTGGAAGAAGATATCAAGATATCTGATAATCCATGCCTATAAAATGAGCCTCCACACATCAATGGATTTTCTTCCCACTGATCAAGGAAACTTGAAACACCAGTGTGGGATGTGTAATCCTGTGCTGCAGTAACTTCACACACAAAAATGCAAAGTACCTGCAGTTCTCACATACCTATTACATTATCTATTATATTTCGTGGAACTAATTTTGGATTTCCATTTGCTAAGTCCTTTTTGGCAAGGCAGTACTGCCACTTTTATCCTGCCGCCCAATAATAATATTTCTCATTTTTAAGGTTCCGTTATGTAAAGTACTCTAAAGATAGAAGTCTCTCAAGCATCTTTTCCATTCTTTCTACGGAGTCTGCTGCTCTAAGACCAGAGACAGTGAGTGCTGTCTCTTCCAGAATATGTATTTGGTCACTAATCAAACACACAGTTCTGCAGGCACTACAAGATTCTGAATTTTAGTGCCAAGGTGGTTTGCCTTGTGTGACAACTGCACGCTTTTCTAAGCCAGCTGTTTAGCCGCAACCTGGTGCAAAAACTTGTCTAATTCATCTCATACTGTAGGGGAGAAGAAGTGGAAGAATGAAAAATGTAATGATCTGGATCTTTCCTTTTAGTGCTCTGGTTTCTGTTCAGAACATTGCAGATAATGTGGTGAGAAGGAAAAGAAAAAGCTACTACATTCACAAAAATATTTGACTCTCAAAACAGTACCCTATGATACCTGACCCTACAGGAACTTTTAATTTTACTCACTTCCTTTTTTTTTTTTTTTTTTACTTTGTACACTATTGACTTATTCCTATTTAACCTTTTAGTATTGCCTTCACATTAGTACATTAGTTGTCTCCCACTGCAGGTATTCTTCATTAAAGCTTTTCTTAAAACTCACCTAAAGAAATTGATCCTCAACTTCTCTCCCTGGAAATTCCTGTCTGTGTTTTAGCCCATGAGGGCAGAAAATGCAAGTTGCTCTGTGTGTGGGACTACAAATACACAGCTTGGGAACAATGCAAAATGATAAATATAGTTTCAGATCCAGAAAGTTCAAGGGCAATAGTGACTCACTCGCTATTCTGAGAACTTTTGCTGCATAATTCAGGCCATCACTCCTTGCTCCTACTATGACTAAGCCTGAGACGTTTCACCCACTCATTTCTCCCCTCCTCCCACTGGCACAGGTATACCAGAGAGTCTTAATCTAGAGACAGATTTTTATTTTCAATTTAAAATAAGCCATAAGAAATGTAGTAAAAACAGCATCAAACCCACCACTATTTGCTTGGGAAAAACATTGTACATTAAACCTGTTAAATTAACACTGATTTTTGTATTGATCCAGATGTTAGACTGGGCTTTCCCATATCCCAGTGAAACCCCCTTTAGACTTCTGCTTTGAGCAGAGTGATATTACTCGTGTCTTTGGAAAGAGAAGACACACCATCTGCTCTGCCATTCTGTGTTTCACACAGTATCCCAAGAGAAACAGAAAATTACAAAATGGTTTCCACACAGAGCAAAGAAATTTGAAATTAAAATTCCCCATAGCTTTGATTTTGAGTTGGTTACAAAACCAGCAGTAACCATAGGCCAATTATTCTCTTTTTAATTTCCACAAATATACATGTTCTTTTGTAAGACAAAAATTATTTGAATTTAAGACAACAAGGTTCTTCAGGAAAGAAAAAATTATGATCTTTTAAATAGGCATTATTTTTAAAGTGTTTCCCTTAAGCGGTATTGTAGCAAAATATTCCTAGTATAGCTCTCTAAAAATAATCCATATTTCAGAGGTTTTCCTTTCTAAAAGGGGCATAGCAGCATTAATCTCCTAGGAGAAAGGGCTCTGAAAAGCAGGTGCAAAGAGGTCTTCCCAGTTCAAGCACATACACTGATAACAGCTTTCAGGAAGGTTAAATCCTCCCATCAGATCAGCAGGGCAGATCTCAGATAAGCAGCAGAAATTAAGGATTATCTTGACTACGACATGAACTGTTTACTTTGCTATTTTAAATGGTTATGTTGGCTCCATTTCGTTTGTTGTGGGGTAATGCTTTCCAAAAGAGAACTAAGGACCAGAGACAACTATTATCTATTTAAGAGACAATTATTATCTGTTCAAGTATTTCTACCCATTCTAGCAGCAGTTCCTAAGAATACTCTTTCCTTTTGTGAGGCTAACTTGCTGCACCTCTGGGTAACATTTTTATATTGATTCAAGGGAAAGGTGCTCAGTCACAAGAAACATTCCACGTTGGATTGTACAGAGGATACAGAACAGCTACCTCTGAGCATAGAAGCATAAGCAGTAAATAGTTACTATTTAATCTATGAAAAGGAAAGTTCAAATGTTTGGCATCACAGCTCAGAAATCTAACAAGGAGGAAAACATTCAGAGGATTTATTTAACTGGAAAGTAATGGTTGAGGGAGTGACCTCAAGTGACAAGCAATAAAAATAAAATCAAAAAATGCCCTCTCTGCATAGTACATCGATGAGTCAATAGCTCAGTTCATATCACTCACATTCCAGGCAAACAGAGGCAGTGAGGAATTAATTCAAAGAGAAGAATATTTGGAGGATTTTCTGAGACTGACATAAAAGAAGACAACAAGGGTCTGGGACATTCCTAGCATGGTTAACAGACAACATATGATGTGTTCTAGCATATATAACAAGAGCAAGCAAATCACAGAAGTAGAGTTATTGAGGATGACCTGCAAAGACTGGCACAGTTTTTCCTATTACTCTATTTGTTAACCTGCTTCCTTTCATCTTGGTTGGTGAGACAGCACCATCGTTCCTCATCCTCATTATCAGTCATAGCATTTTTCAGATGTAAAATTCTTCACATGTCAGAACATCCACCTTCAGAAGCTAACAGGGAAACATTCCTTGCTGCATCCAGCACACTGCATGTTATTTGCACTACAATATACCTAAATCATACTGTTACATAGCCCATGCATTCTACCCACAATCACATTTAATTCTTAATTCTGATGACACCTCTTAAACTGCAGTCTTGATGTTATAGGAGGCTGAGGAGTGGAACCAAATTTGGATCTTCTGTTTGTATTCCCAGTCCTCAAATATTAGCCTTGGTAACCTTGTGCAAGCGAAAAGAAACGAGTGACAACATCCAACTGCCCCATCATATGCCCATGCATGAGGGAGCTCAGGGGAGCCCGTGGGCTCATGCCTCACTGCTCTTGAGAACAGACACAGAAAATTGGTGCCAGCATTTGGTGGAGGTCAGAGCACTTGGGCTGACCAAAGCTGGCTTGTCATGTACAAAGCTCCACAGCACTGGGCAGTCACTGCTGACCATTAACACCTGAGTTTTTAGGCCCCTAAAGAGCCCCAAGGAAAGGTGGGGAGAGACTTTTGACGAGGGAATGCAGTGCCAGGACAAGGGGAATGGCTTCAAACTGACAGAGAGCAGGTTTAGATTAAATATTAGGAAGAAATTCTTCGTTTGTGAGGCTGATGAGGCCCTGGTACAGGTTGCCCAGAGAAGCTATGGCTGCCCTACCTATGAAAGTGTTCAAGGCCAAGTTGTATGATGCTCAGAGCAGCCTGATCTAGTGAAAGATGGCCCTCTCCATGGAAGGGGTTTGGAACAAGATTATCTTTAAGGTCCTTTCCAACACAAACCCATGCCATGATCTGCATGGGCCACCTCAGCTCTGAAGTGATGGAAAAGGCAGTGTGTGCTGCATCCTCCCCTTGTCCTAAGCCTTCAGGTCTGAATTTAAGCACATTAAAAAGACCCTTGGAGAGGTGCAAGCTTTCAGGCAAAGCATAAAAGTGCATCCCATTAAATTGTCCCATGAAGGAAAAGCCCTGGTTTTACTCTTTCACAAATACCTGTGGCCATGTAGAAGCTTAAGCTTGACAAAACATCCAGTCTTAAGAGGAGGGCTTCCCTGCAGAGAAACAAAACAAAACAAAACAAAAGGTAAAATGAAGCAAGCAAAACAAGCAGCCAGACTGTAATGGAAACTGTCTCATCATAAGTGGAAGCCCAAATAGTTTCAATGTCTTCCACTTCCAGAAGGCTCCTCTGGAGTACATAGAAACCACTCTGATTGTGTACAGGGTATAATTCCAGCCTCAACAAAATCCCACTACCTCTGAAATGGCAAACTAATCAGCAAAACCACACGGTTTTTTCTGCCCTGATATTTTTGGCACCCTCTATTTCTGTTACTGCACTGAGGGAAGAGGAATGTACACTTCAGGTGATTGAGTCTCCTCAGCCTTCCTTTGCAACTGCTGTGAGTTGCCCGTCTCCTTCCAAGCTGCAAGTGTTTAAGTTCCCTGTTTACTTAAAAACAAATGGTCCCATAAAGACTAATGAGAAAACAGACTAGTTTTTTAGTTCTTGAAGGATGTAACCTTGAAAGATTTCCCTCCTTCCCCCACATCAAATTCTCTCTTTATAAACATGTAACTTTCTTAGGGAGGTGAAAGGGAGAAAAACCAGCAGCACTTCCAGTAGCACATGGTGTACCCTCACACTCCAAGGGTATTTAATGTTTATCCAAGGACTTTTGAACAGTTCCACAACAGTAGGCAAAGGGACTGAAGATTGCAAAACTGAATTCCAAGATTTAAAAAGTATAGCGATCAAGGTTTTAAAATAGCCTGGATAAAGTACATGTTTTTGTTAATAACTAGTCTACTGTTTAAACATGTGTATGTTCATCCTAAATTCCAAGAAGAAAAACATTCAAAAACGTTGTATGGTATTTTTGGTGCATTTGAAACACTGTGGAAGCCAAAGATTTGTTCTTTGGTAACGTTAACTGATGTCACAGAACTTCTCCACATCATCTTTAACTGCGCCATAATGCTCCATCTTTTCAGACAGGGCTTGAAACAATTCGTGCTGAAGTCAGGAGCTGATGGGAAAACATACAAGAGAAGAAACTCTACCTTTCAAATCATATTTTTAGCCCTCAGCATACTTTTTACAGCAGTATTAGACAAATTATTTGGGCTTTTACCTCAGGTGACTGGGTTGTGATGTGGAAATTAGTGTGTTTCTAACATTACATGAACTCTGGTGGCAACATCACTCATTCCCAGGCATGTGCCATGGCTTGTCTCTCCCTCACAGTTGTCCTGAGACAGCTATTGAACTGGGCTGTGCTGTAAAACAGAAGTGAAACAAGCTGGGTTACAAATTGACAGGTCATCATTCTCTGCTTTGAGAGAGAGGAGTTGCACATAGTAAGGCTGTGAAACGAGTCTTGAGGTGCTTTGAATTAACATGCCGTAGAAGGGCTCAAAGCAAGACCAGTAGCCAAAAAATGCTGATAATTTCGTTTCTCTCTGTACACTTGGCCTTGTACCACAGGAAAGGGATGTTGTCAAACAACAGACTTCGTAGCCTTCCTGTCACAGGCAGCTTTTAAACTATGACCATGTGCTTGGATATTTGGAATATTTAGATAGTTTCATCTAGTTCCATGATCAACCAACAGAGCTTTGAGCAATTAGATACCCCTATAATAAGGCATAAAGCCAAACCAGTAGCCTATCTGAATAATATGATTATATTGATTTTAGGAAAATATAGGAAATATATATTAGGAGATATAAATTCTGGAGTTACTAGAACATCTCTTATTCTGCCATATACTTGCATAGAAAGTAACCATGTAATACCCTACACTAATCACCCGAGACATCATGGGCCTAATTTGGGAACAAATCTAATAGGCCCTACTGTGGTCCATTCAATAGGAATTTTTGTTTTGTCTTCAGGTTGTTTGCTATATGTGCTGTGTTTGACTAAAGTCTCATTGGATAATTGAGGAATGGCTCTGCTAAAACAGTCAGAGAACAGTGGCATAGTTGAGCAACCCAGCTGTAGTAGGGAGGATATTTTCAGCTAAAAATACTTTAAGACAATAAAAAAAAGTGAACTATATTGAGTATTTTGGGTCAAAAGGCATGTAGATCAGATACATGTAATTATTCATGTATTTATGGTTAGAAAAACATCATCCAGCCACCTTCCTATTTTCTCCCCAGCTTTGACTTACTGTATCATGACTGCAGCAGTTACAAACTCTCAAGGCAGGAAGACATGTGCCCTATAAGTTATGTTTAATCAAGAAGTTACATTAGTTTCATTTCTTGTACTTTCATTATGTGTATTTTCATGCAATTCTTCTATCCAGCTTCTCTCACCTTGTACATTTTTGCAAGTTTTTCTTCTGGTTATCTACCTTTTAAGCTGTATTTCTGTCTTTTGATTGATATATTCTAATGAAAGCATAATGTAAAAGGGGAAAAAACAGCTTAAATAATAATGACTCATTTTGTTCTGCTTTGTCTGTTAGTTACATCGTTTGATATGTCAACATGTTTTCCTAACAGCAAAGGTGAAATTCAGAGCTGAAAAAGCACAAGCAGTAGAATGTATTGCCCTTTTACACAGAAGTATGACTGAAGAGAAAGGTAGCTGTTTAGCAGGGCTTACTGAACCTGCCTTGGTGTAAAGCCAAATAAATTCCACCCTTTGAAATAAGAAGTAATTCTTAAACTACCAGTAGTTGTTAATGATTGCTAGAACTGGAACTAATCAATCAAACCACATGCTAGTGAGTAATAATCTTCTAGAAACATCCTGAATACTGAGATTATACCCTTTATTTAACAGATAAGAGGGAAAAGGTTAATTTACATCTCAGTACTAATTTGAGTAACAAGAACCATTAACTTATGAAGGTAATGAGCTGAAACATCCACCAGCTCAGTCCAATGAACCTGTACTTCAGGACAAGCAGAAGGATCTGTGTGATGGAATGCTGCTGAACACTTCCTGAGGATTGGCCAGCTCTGGATGCCTGGCACACCCCACCTGAATGCATTCAGTCTGGCTCAGGATAAGTGCTTGTATGGAAAAAGAAAACCATGAGAAACAGTGCTCTTCCCACACAGTAGTTCTGAAAAAAGGTTGGTAGCCTTTTATTTTTTTTTGTATCCCCAAACAGATTGCACAGAATTGGCTCCAAAGCTGCCAAACAAACATTACAAGGAGGAGGAGAAAAAGAATGAGCACCTTCAGTAGCATTACAGCTGTGCTTTTCTGCCAGCTTATTTCTGTCTCTTGCATACTTCTCATGTCTAGGCCACATTTATTGGCACATTGAGACCTCCATCTTAAAAACTAGAGGAAAGTCATGTGCATGAGATGAAGGCAGAAGCAATATAGTTACCAGGTGACTGTCACTCAGACAAACAGTCACAGACTTCAGTGCTGAAGCTGAGTACTGCTGAAACTCCATATTGGGAATGCTGTGCTCCAAAGAGAGCAGCAGCAGAGCAGACTGGCTTCAGCCTGACTGTAGCAGGACAGGGCTGGTTTGTCCCTACCTCTGTTCCCTCCTGTTATTCTCAGTTCAAGGGCATGAGTAAGAGGCAGCTGTGCCACGAATTTACAGGTGTAACCTTTGAGTGCCTATTTCAGAGTTCAAGTAGAAAGTCAGCTGCATCTTCCAGCCAGAACTTTAACTGCTTAACCTTCAGCTCTCAGAGGCTTTCAGATCAGAACTGCAAGTGGATGGAGAAGATTATTCCCAAAAATCAGTCTGTTACACATTACCTCAAAGCAGAGTGGGCAGAAGAATGTCAGGGCACTCTCTCTGGAGCAGAAAGGGATCTCCTGGGAACAGTCCACTGGGTGCAAAGGCCATGCCATGGCCCAAGAGAGAGGTCATTTATACAAGTGCCTTCCTCACAGGTGTCACAAGGCTGTCCACTGAAGGCACTAAGAGCTCAGTGCTTGAAATGCTTTAGAATTGGGCTGTATGAGAATAAAATTATTCTTAACTGCTTCATCTTTCCTTCCTAAAGAATTACATTTTTTAACCATATAATAATAAGATTACAAGAAGAGAAAAGCGATGAGGAATGATGCTACAGGTAATCATGAGGTAAGAATTCTTAACAAAGCTACTCAGCTTTGCGTTTTTGAAAAGACAAAAAAAAAATTAAAAAAAATTCTAAGTTCCATGAGTGATTCTATAGAGATGAACTATGCCATATTCCACTTAAAAAATCCAGATCTCCAAGTGCAGGCTTACACATGCAAGCAGCCATTTAAAGAGGTGTTTTTTACTAAGAAAACAAACTGTTTATTATCACTGTTGTGAGCCCTTTTCGGTTTTTTAACTCCCATTAGTGCAGCAGATTGAACATACCTTTGCATTTTATGAATCCTCAGCAGAATTGGCCAGAGCACAATATGTTGTAGTGGCACTGCCAACCTGTCCAGCATTTGTGTGACACGAGGCAGCACATGGGAGCAGGGCTCTTGGCATGGGCACAGCTGCCCATGCTCTGCCTGCTGCCCTGAACAGTGAGGAAGAGCAGCATTTGGAGCTCCCTGAACAGTGGGGAGAGAGGCATTTGGAGCTAGTGTCATGAGCAAATCAGAGCAGTTTAGCAAAAAGCTAAATGCAGAGGCTGGGCAAGATCAAGATTATCATTTTTATAATTGTCCTTTAGAGATAAGCTTCATTTGAAGTCACTGCTCTGAGAACAAAACCAGAAAAAAAAAAAAGACAAAACAACTTCTAAAAGTCTTTTCTGCCCTGGGAAGTTCATCTTTGATGAAACCTGGAAGAACAGATGTTACTGAGTTCCCAGGCAAGTAAAATCTGGAAACAGATGAACACTATTGTCCAGGAAATGGAAGTGGATGGGAAGCAGCTGTGACCTGGTGCTTGCTGCCTCTCCCTGGCAAGTTCTGTGGCTGTTGCTCATCCCTGCAAAGAGGAGCTTCGGTGTCCCTCTAATTCCCTTTACACCATCAGGGACATCCCTGTGGAGGCTGGCTGCCCCAGCCCCACCAGCATACTTGAAGATTAGTTTAGGGAAAGTGTGGATGTTGTCCTAATCCTGTGTTGAAGCCATGATGGATTGCAAGCCCTTTGTTACACAACAGGATCCTCTCTCTGACTCAGTGGAAAGGATTTCCTGGATGCCCAGGGCAGTGTGGATCAGACACAGGGAGGATATGCAAGGGGGCAGGCGCTGCTCAGGCAGTCAGTCACAGCCATGACCTATCCAAGCACTTGAAATAAGAGTTGCTGGCACATCTCCACACTTCTGGGCAGCCTTCCCATGTGCAGGACTGACACACTCACTGTGAACCCACGCAGATATTCAGGTATTTGTCTCTAGGGCCTAGAGATCAAAGCAGATGCATGCAAGGCTTCTCCTCCGTGCTCTCAGATGTGCACAGTCAAGGCCTGTGTACCTGTGCTGCACGCCCAGCTCACAAAAACATCCTCCCCAGTTGCTGCTGGAAGGGACTGCCATGATCACTCTTGCCTCACAGTCTGGCTGGCAGCCCTCAGCACTTCCAAGGAGTTGAAGATAAATGAAGCAAGGGCTTTCAGCAACCTGATAGTGCCAGAACTGCACAAAGCAAGCTTTTCCTGCCCTGACAAAGGTGTGGGATAAAAGAGGTCAAAATACAATAGCCATAGTATTATATAAATACTTACACAAATGCAATGTCTTCTGTCTGGAAAGCATTTGCAATAATATGGGTAGTGTGTTAGTTAACCACTTGCATTTTTTTATATACTAAATCATCCCAGGAGCTCTTACACAGGGCAAGTAGAAGAGATCCTTTTTGTTCATCTGAAGGTGAATCCCACCCCTACCCCTCCACATTCATTTCAATACTCAAGCTCTGCTAGAGGACTGAGAGGGCTACCAGCAGTCAAGTGCTTCATCAGCTGATTTGGGACATGCAGACAACAGCAGGCATGGCACTGAAGAGACCGCAAACAGTAACAAAGCAAGCATGAGCTATCTGGAGGGAGCTGATCAGTGGTCTCCAGCTGGCTCCAGGCCCCAGCTCAGAAGGTCACACAGCTGACATATCATCCTGTGAGTCACTCCCTGACACTGCCTGTATCGAGCATTACTCATGTGGTTTGGCAGCACTGAGGGAAGTTCCTCCTCCTTGCTTGCTGCCCAAAGTCAATGTTGCCCTACAGAATACAGGAGAAAGTAAACCCATCACGAGACAGATGGCAACTTGACCATCTTGTTAGTCATCATCACCTCCTTGAGTGGCAGCACCAGACAAGATTCATACCACAAACACCACTTACAAACTGTCCAGATGATGTATCAGCACAGCCAAGATACATCTACCTACATCAAAAATAAAGGTTTGCAGCCCAGGTCTACTAATTGACCTACGTTCTTTAAAGTCTCTGCTTAAATAACAGAATGTGTTCAGATCTTAGCCAGGCCGAAACAATTGACATCTTCACAAAACACTAAGATAGGCTGCTGGTCTCCATAGCTCTGTGGAGTAAGACCTGTAAGGTAGTACAGGTTTAATTCAGGGTCTGCACTGCTACACCCTCTGAGTTTACTCCCTAACCAGAGACTTGACTGGCACCCTGACAGCACTAGGATATGGCAGTGTCATCCCATCAAACAGGTGCTCAGTCAAAACCACACCCCTGTCAAGTGAATGTGAAAATTACAGTCACCAGACTGAAGTCAGGTCTGAGTTCCCTGAATTTTGGCTAAACTTAAAAATTAAAAAAAAAAACACATATACCAGAGGGAAGACGTGGTGTTTCAGGAAAAGGACATGGAATCTATAAATGAAAGCACAGAAGTGTGGTGAGACAGGACACCCCTGGCTTGCCAGGTGTGACTCCATCTCTTCCAGGCAAGCCCTGCCACTCATCCTGGAGGAGCAAATGCCGTGCCTGGAAGGAAAACTGCCTTGCTGGAGTGTGCAACAGCACCCAGCATGTAATTTGTCAATCTAATGACAATGAAAGGATTATGTTAATAGGCAGGTAGCTGTCATGGTGGTTGAGCTATCTGTTGACTGTACAGACAAGTGTTAGAGATGAATGCTCAAACATACTGTCTTTTATGAGGAGCAGAGCAATAACCTCATGGGTTTTTTATTTTTGTTTTTGATTTTTTTGTTGTTGTTTTTTTTTTTTTTTTTGGATGAGGTGTTGTTTTTCCCACAGCATAAGGTTCTGGTGACCACCACTTTGAGAGAAGCTAGGATTTTCCTTCTGCAGTAGAAGAAAACATATCATACAAGTCAACATTAGGTGTCATCCTGTAGTGCTGAACTGCACCGAAGTGCTTCAAACTGCCATGGCTGCTCCAGACCCACCAAGAGCAGAGCCTCAGATGAACATATGAGTCAAATACAAGTCATACTGTACACCTGAAACAGCATATCTGTGTGACTGTCCACTTCAAAAAGCTACTTTGTGCATTTAGGGATAGACAACAGGTAGGGAAAAGGGGTTAGGGAAAGCACAGGTCAGAAAAAGGATGCTTAAGAATACTTCTCTAGATGCTGCAGTACTTTCAAAGGCAAAGATTAGAGTTTTGACCAAGAAGGGTTTTAAACAGAAGAGCTTATACCTGTTTCCTAAACTAAACACTAAAGTTACTCATTAGCAGTTTGAATTCAGGCACAGGGATGTCTGTTTGGGGCAGGAATGTATGTTTGTTTTTTACTTCCTCAGAAGCAGGTAGCTTACATGAGGGATATAAATTATTAACTCCAGCCTGAAATGAAAGTGTACAGGTTTAACTTCCCTGAGAAACAGGTACTTCCCTGTGTTTCTGGATCTGACAGGTTCTGGTGTGTCTTGCTCCCACACAGGGTGTAAAATACCAACTTACAGTGAAATGATCCCTCTGGGAGAAAGGACCCTGCACTAAATGCTAATGGGGATATGGGAGGGATTGATTCAATTTAAATTCAAATTTTTACAATGCTAATAGAAAAAATGTTGTGAAAAAAATATTTGTTGCTCCTAATTATCCTTAGGCCATAGGTTTTGCTAAAATCTGTCAAGAGTTTTGGACAAGATGCCATGTTACTGCACCTGTGCTCCGTAGAGGATGCTTCAGATCTCTACAGAGCCACTTACGTGTGTATGTAATTAATGTGGGGAAACAACCCTGCACTTCTGAAGGCTGCTCTTGAAGTGTGACTTCAGACTCCTTCATCAGACCTAATTGAGCTCTTGGGTATCAGATGTTTTTGCACAAACATTTTTTCTACGCACAGCAGTATATATACATCTCTATATCTAGGGGTTTTTTTAAACAGTTTTTACTGCTGATCCTTTAGTGAGGAGACCTGAAGCTTTCTTTCATTAACACCAGATTATCATCATTTACACTAAAATCACCCCAGCTTTACAGCTATGTGGCAGCAGCATCACCCCTACCCAGTTACAGCAGTGGATGGTACGCTTGAGCGCTGTCACAAGCAGGTTTCGTGTGTTACATGAACACTTGCCCTCAACGTGCATTCTAGAGGTATATTCTCTCAATATATACCTCTATATATTATATATATACCTCGATATATTCCTCAAGGTATATTAAATAATCTTCTCCCACAGAAGTCATAACCAGACTCACAGCATTCCTGACAGGCATGAAACAGAGGTATCCCTCTCCTTCAGGGAGGATCCATGTACCTCCAAAGCAGGGGGCTAGCCAACCTGAATTCCCAAAATGTCGGAGATCACGGCCCTGTGCTAGGGTCTTCAAAGCTGTGCTGGACACCAAATGGAAGCAGATGAAGCTCTCCTGTTGGGTGACAGCTCCAAGCTGCTGGGGATTTCCTAGTTTTGACCCTTGCTTTCTAAAATGAGGAAGGCAAAGTTCCGCACATCTGCTCGCTTGCAAATTCCATTTCTGTCTGACTGCAGACTTTACAGCCTGCGATGGCAGCACCAGAGGCAGCACAGGCAGAGCCGGGGCTGGAGCATTGCCGTGCTGCTGGGTTTGGGAGGCTGCCTCCTCTACAAAGCTGACCTTGTACACTCCCTCCCTCCATCCCTGTGCTCCATCCATCCATCCCTCCCTCCCTGTGCTCCGTCCCGCCCCGCTCCAGCCGTCTGCGAACGCTGTCTCGCACAGAGCTGCCAAACCCAGGGGAATCACATGGCTGCGTGGCAGACACCAGCAGATCTATTTAAATTGATTATGTTTCAAACAAAACTCGTCCAATGTCTGCTTACATTCCGGTTTCAGGGACATTACATAACCACTAAGCCTTTTAATTAAAAAATGCACGACCTTCGCTGCTGAGCCAGCAGTCTTTGCAAAGCATCTCTGCAAACAGCACGGGAGCTCAGGAAGGGACCTGAGGCACGAGAGGAGAATCTCTTGGCCAGATTCCCTCTCTCAGAACCCCTGGGCACATCTGCACATAGCTGAGGCTCTCACAGACCACAGTATGAATTATCTGCCCCAGCAGCCAGAGAGGACAGCTCACACCGGGGTGACAACCAGGAGCATTTCCCAAACCAGGGGAAAGAGCTCTCTCAGCGCAGCTGAAAGTGCCTGTAGTCGGGAAGGGTTTATAGCTTCCAGCTGGGAACTCCGCTAAGTACCAGCCTGCAACAGGGGCTCTGCACTCACAAAGGAGCTCCTGTTCAGGCAAACGTGTTGCTGTTTCTTTGGTGTAACTGCACACCCTACTCTTCGGAAGGAAGCTGGTGGCCTCCTTCACGCTGAAGTTTTGCAAAGTTATTTAAAGGAGTGCTGTTTTTCTGGCCATCCCTGCAAGCTCCGGTCTGACACATCACCACTGCGCTGCTTTCTGGATTTCTCTCCCGAGGAGAGGCTTGCCGGAGATTTGTGCTTTCGGGCAGTTCCCTTATAAGGCAAAGCTTTGGGCTCAGCTATTCCCTTAGTCTTTAGTCTTCAGTGCAAAAAAATACTCCTGCACTCTGATAAGCCATTGTCCTAGTGTCAAGCCAGAAAGAAGAAAACAGAATTGCTCTTTTTGCCTTTGCTAAATGCCAGCTGACTTCGCCCTTTGAAAAAAACCCCCCACCCCCCCAAAACAATCAGCTCAGAGAATGTGTAACGTTTGTACCATGAGCTTTGCCCATCAACAATAGCCTGCAAACTCTTCAGCACTTGTCTCTTCATCACATGTTCATCCAGCGCTTAACTCGGCAGAGCTCTGCCACTCATCTCTGATCCCTGGGCAGCGCAGCCATGTAAGCACTGCAGAAAATGGGGAAAACCGCATCAAACAACGACTTGAGTTCCAAGGAGACTGGGCTGGGCCCTGGCTCATCCCTCCCGAGAGCCCTCTGACAAAGGGCACTAGAGAATCGGTAATAACAAACATGCCAGCCCAGCTAACTCCCTTTTGAGCTCTTAGCCAGAAAAAAAGTGCTATTGTCTCGAATCCAGGGAGTGTAAAGCAATTTGGAGATGACAAGCAGTTCGGTTACTGCAGTAGCAATACTGAGAAGCAAAAGGAAGAGACAAAAAATATTCTGACTGTGGTATACATACTTGTACTACACTCAAGCTGGAAGCCAGGTTTAAGCCTGGCCGTGCTTATGGTTGAACTGATAATGCTCAGATCAGATCTCAAGTCCTAAATTTTCAAAGAAGCTGCAGAGATGCAAGTCTGAACCTAGTTCTGCACGATTGTGGTGCCCTGGATAAAGATATTCTGTGTCAACCATCCTAGCACATAAAGTCTAAGCAATTAACGCCTCACTGCTGTGTCAAGTGGATTACAGATTTGCCTTAAAATGTGCTTTTCATAAAGAAAACCTATTGCTCAGACGCCGATTCAGGCACAGATTCAATGAACTACTGAAATAAGGTGACAGAGAAGATGCTATCCTTGGCTGCCCTGCCTGCTGTGGATTATCGAGCCAGTGGCTAAGAGTATCTTTAGCTGTCAGCCTCTTCTTCCTAGGCAAGAGCAATTACTTTGGTATAGTTAAAAGCAGAATTTATTATTCCTTAATAAAGGATTAGCAGTGTCCCCATTGATTTTCCTACATGCCTGCCGTGGCCCTACTCGTAGGTTGATAACTGGATCTATAAATGCAAGTCACCCTGCTCTTAAAGGCCATTGAAAGGCGTCATTGTGTGCTCCTCAGCTTGGAGATGACTCACTTTCAAAACTGAAATGCCAGTAGTTAAGTGGTGGTTTCTCAAACCCCAAGAGCATTCTGTTGGAATAGTGTCATTGGAAAAGGTCACGTCAGCTGAAGGGAGAAGCTGAAATTTGTCACCTTGCCGCTGCTTCCCAGTTTATTTGTTACCTGCCTGGTGGAACATCGCCTTACCGAGTGTTGCTTCCTTTTTGAAGGATGAGCACTTTGCAAAAACAGCACGTAGCAGACTCTCCCTCTGAGACCCCATGAACCTTTCTCCTCTCCCCGTGGGGAGAGAGGACCTGCCACCCTGCACTCCAGCAGCAGCACGTGAGCCCTGCTGAATGACTGCACAGTCAGTGGGGATTTACTGCTCCACCCAAAATTAATCTCATCATAATCCGAGGTATTTGTACACCACTGTGTAGATAACCGGGGCTACTGTGTCACAGGAGGCTTGTCTGTCAGGCAGGGCACGTAGTGTCTGCCACTGCTTTCATGGCTTATCTTACAAATCTATTGCAGCAATCAGAACGAAGGCGGGGAGATCATACAAGTTACCAGAGAGCAACAAAAATGTTTCAGACCGGTAGGTCTGCAGTGCAAGAGGAAGAGCTGTGGTGCGCTTTGTTTTGTTTACTTCCTTGAGTAGTACCACCATGCATACCACAGCGATGGCTTAATCCAAAATAACATCTTTTGTGTGTGTGTGTGTGTGAGAGGAGGAGGAGAGCTGAGAAAGGAACATGCTGTAAAAACAATGCAAACTGGATATGCAGAAACAAGGGATATTTTTGTTTCTTCTACAAAGTCATTAAGCAAAACAAAATAAAACCTGTTGTAACTAAATTCAATTTGTTCTGAGCCAAGTTGCCTGTTTCCTCCTGCGCCTGCCATATCCAAGCTACTTCTCCATTTAGCAGCACAAGGCACAGCCCTTTCATACTGTAACATCCAAATGAGCACAGGATTTTCACTGCATTTCACAAAGTTTGAGGAGTGGCACATTATCAGGTGTGGTCAGCAACAAAGGTATTTCATAATGAACAGCAAAGAATTCAACAGAAAAAAACCCTCGAGCATAGAAAACGCATCAGCCCCAGCATTTTCCTCCTGGCATTGACCTTAATTAATCACTCAATGACATCTCTGCTCCAACATCCCAACCAGACAAGGCCCTTCCTCACTGCCCTTCTCCTGAACTGCTTCTGCTCCAAGAGTGCTCTGGGCCGCAGATCTGTCTCCCAAGGCTTTGGAGTGCTTAGTGCACTGCTGGCATCATATGAAATCATCATAAAATATACACAAGCAAGTATCTGCATAGATGATTATTATCACCAAGGCTGTTGCTACATTTGTTGGGTATTTTACCATGCAGCAGCTATCTCGCTCTGATTTATTATAAGCTCATGATAGATTTATACAGATGCAAAGGTACTCTAGCAAATGCGAGTGATTAATAATTTCCCCAACTAACATAATCCGCGAGCAGTAAGACAGAAACTGCGTCATTTTCTGGGTCTCGGAGAGCGATTGGAGCTGATGGGAAAAGCTATCCAGAGGCACAACCTACAGGTACAAGCTGATATTGCACCCGCGTGGCTCACCATGGAAAAGCAGCTTGTCCACCAGGGTGAAGTCCTCCTGACAGGATAAAAATGGTTATGGATGTGAAAAAGGGATACAAGCTCCACAGCTCCCCATGCAGAGCATCCAAGCGTTCCCTTTGCAGAGCAAGGGCCTGGAAGAGGATTTCCTAACCTGACCGGAACACAAGCACTGGGTACTGAGTAAAATGGTGAATGAAGGTTGGATCATCATATTAGTGATGGTTTTACCTCGAAGTTCTTCTGTCCTTGGAGCACTGTAATTTGTAGCATCACCTCCTTCTCCAACAAGTCAGGAAGACTTGGAGACTATTAAAACATTATGTACACCAGATACAGAAAGGAGAAATGGCAAAAGGAAAGGTGGGTTGCCTCCAGGGAAGGCTCCTTTTCTCCAAGGAGATTCCTGAGTAGCTGTGAATGGAGCCTGCTCACCCTGCTGGGTACCTCTTCTGCCTCCATGCCCTTTCCTGCAGCAATTTCACAGGGAAGTAGTCCAAACCCCACATTTCTGCATCTCCAGGACATTACTTTTATCACCAGGCAAAATTTTTTTCCAGTCTCACCGACATACCTGGGTCCAGTGAGCTGGAGCATAACCCCAGCAGCTGCCACAGCCCACAGGATGTAGAGATGGGGTTTGGAGGGCACTCATCACAGACAGAGCTGTGCTGCTACCACAGGGTTATCCAAACCACGGATGGGGGAAGAAGAGGAGAGCCCTGACTGCTAATGCTCAGTCAGCTGTGCCCTCCCACCAGAAGTGAGGGGTCTTGTCAATCCCCCCTCCCCAAGCAGCTCTGTCCCCATCAGCCTCGTGACTCCCAAATATATGAATATTGGGATTTGTGTCTTGAAAAATGCAGGTGTTCGGCCACGAACCAATGAATAATGTTTGTTTCAGGGCTGACACCTCTAAAAAAGCCTGGCTTTCAGCTGCACAGTCATTTTTCTAAATTGGCTCCACTTGAGAGGATTCAAATGGGGATTCAAATGGGGAGGCCAACCATCACCTACAGCTCTTCAAAATATCAGCCTTCATACATGCCCTGTGAAGGCCAGATACAATCTGAAAACCTTTACTGCTCCCAGGTAATTCAGTCACACTGTCAACTGCAGCAGGTCCACGTGTGGAAATTGGCTGGAATAATTGTTTCCAAATCACTGCAGACATTTTGTTCAGGGATAAAGGCAGCATTATTTCTTTGATTTTTTTTTTTTAATGGAAAGTCATATGGAGGCAATCATCACATGGGCATCTGGGAGAGATTCCAGAGCAGAATCAAAGAACAGGGTTTTTTTTCCTCTGTGTTGCTATTCTGGTAATTTTCTTCATGTGGAAAAATCCCAACAATAGTCAAGCTCAGAGTGTTGTTTACCTCTCTTAGGTCATGGAGAGGTGTCTTATACACCCTACTTTAGATGTTAGCAGTTTCAGCTACACGATGAAGTAGTTTTGGTAGGCACATGGATCTCGTAGAGGTTTCCAAAAGTACTGGAATCTGCTGCAGGAGCACTCCTGGCCAGGCAACCTCCCTGACTTCTGCAGCTCCCTCCTTGGCAGCTCACACATCACTGCTCGTGTTTTCAGAAGTGAAAACCAAGAGAGACACCATGGCAAAGAAAGTTAATTTAGATTATAAAAAGACAGGAATGCTGTCTCTTCATAAAATGTGTAGCCATGCATTTCCTTTGCACTCTTGCTACAGCCAGCAGGGTGTGTGAGTGGACCAGCTTTCCTACACACAACTCATTTTTTCCCTTAAATGATGCAAGCTCTCCTCCTCATGCATCATAGCTTTCTTTAAAAAAGAAAAAAAAAAGGAGGCCATGGCCCAATTAAACTAACAAGAACAGATCATCCTTGCTGAGGCTGCAACACCTTTCTGTAATTTCTCACTAAAATACAGCAAAACTTCAGCAACACATAAAACGAGCAGTAGGCTGAGAATCAGAATCTCCTCCAGTTTTCTAATAAACATTAAAAACACTCCAAAGTCCTCGTTATGCTGCCTGCTCTTAGTGGATCAGCTTGGCAGCTTTCCCAGCAGCACCTCTGAAAACCAGGTTTCCTGGGAAGGCACACAAGGGCACGGCAGCTCCTTCTTCCCTCCAGCACCACGGAATGCAGAGAGTTGTCCAGCTCACAGGGTTGGGAATGGACTGTGTCCCTGCCCCACCAGCAGCACAGCCAAAGCTGCCTCCAAGAGCTGATGCAAACCCTGAATTGCACCAGCCTGAAAGCTACAGCCACGCAGAATAATGCTATTATAGCACCAGTGCAAAAACACACTTGGAACAGCAGTTTAAGACATTTAAGTGCACTTTGTGCTCCTAAAAGGAATGCCTGTTTTTTCCCTATTCTGCTGCAATACTGTGCACATCACTCTGTGAATTCACCTCCACTGACCCAAAAGAGCTACAGCTGGCACTTGATCTATTTTTGACACTAATGCAAAAAACCTGTCCTGGATCACTAGCGAGTACCATCTGGTCTTTGCAACTGAAATGCCATCAATTCACACACCAGGGCCAGGAGCTTCAAAAATAGCTAGTCTGAAGTGAGCTGCCTTGATCTGTATTTAGGCACCTGACTGACTTTCAGGGAGAGCTGGGCCTGCTGCAGCTCCCATTAACCTGAATTTGGGACCTCCTGCCATTTCAGCCTTAGCAGCATCCTCTGGTTTTCTCCAGCTTGAGACAAGCAAAAAGGGACTGGTTTGTACCAAATGCTGATTTAGCAGTCTCTTGGAGCAGTGAAATTCTCCAAAGCATCCAAAGTCTGAAGTAACCAGATTGCTACTTACTTTCAATTCCTTAAGCCAGTACTCTCTTTTAACCGGGGAATCTTTTCATTAAAAAGAAAAAAAAGAAAAAAGTTAGAATGACAATTTTCACCTTACAGAAATAATAAAACACAAACTCCAGTTTTTAGTGTTTACAAGGCGGAAAACAGCTTGCAGAAGTGATGGGAACGCTATGCTGAAGTTGTAGCTACAATCCATTGCACCCTATTTACATAAAGGACTCTCAGCAATGTCTTTGTTCCTACCACACTGACATACTATATTCAATTTCTTCTGAAGGAGACCACAGGTACACAGTTTCATACCTACTGTGTAGGTCCAGGAAGACATTTTTTTACCAGTGGAGATCCAGGATTTATACAATGCAACATAAAAATCCTGAAAGCTCTAAAAGATATTTTCACTGTATTAGTGACAATCATTTTGATGTGAAACCTGCTTTAATGAATACCTGACAACTAAAACTCTTAAAGGAATTATTTCACTTGACATGAATGCATTCAACTACTGTTTGTTGAATGATATTCTTCTTAAACAGCCAGCCAAAGAATATATTGACACTGTAAATCTAGGATTCACAACCTTAGCAGCACTCGGGGCCACATTTCAAACCTGCCAGGGTGATGCTGGATTTCAGGATAAGCTCAGGGAGATTTGCATAAGCAGAGAGAGGCCTTCAGGAAGTCAGTGTTTGCTCTATAACCAGGGAGCAGTCCTCACCACAAACCTTATCAAGGATTGCACACAGAATATCTCCTTTGCAGCCGGCATATTTACGTTTTCTTCATAAAACGTGGACTGGGGTAGTGGCAGGCTCTATGGGCCAGGCACTCACTGCTTTCACGTCGTTGTACTAGCTCACGCTCAGAGCAGCTTCTGTTGGCACCGAAATAATTCGAACTTTGATTAGTTTCAATTTATTTTTGAAAGCCCGTTTTCTGCAGAGTAAAAAAAAAAAAAAAAAAAAATCAAACTCCTAAAGAGATACATCCTGTATGCATAAGCGCCCTGGGAAAAGTACTTTCCAACCTGCCAAAATGGGTCAGAATGCTGAGAATACCAACCAGGAGCACCAATGAACCCCGCAGAGGAAGGGTATAAGGGACGAGCGCTTTTTGGAAAAACAAAAAAGCACGAGCAGGTCTCTCCCAAAGCGCAGCCGTGCCTTTTCTTACCAGCAGGTGTCACATGGAAATAAGGTGTCATTTCAGCTGACACCGCATCCCCTGCCCGGGACAACGAGCCTGGCCCCAAATCCAGGTGCCTGGGGAACCATGGTCCTGGCCAGGAGATAAATGGACTTGTCCTCCACCTGGACAAGGACCAGAATGACCCACACAGGAGACTTGGTCGGTGTTTTGGGAGCCAGCTCTCATTGGGCACTTCTCAAACAGGACAAGGATGCCTGATAACTCACTCAGGGCCACTAACAATACCGATGCTTCACCTTTTTTTTTTTTCCCCCCCAGGAAATATCACTATTTTGTACCACTCCAGCCTGCATTGCTCTTTCCACGAGGTCACAGCTAGGTCCTCCAGGGCTGCCAGACCGTCCAGAGTAAATGCACGGATGGGGGATTTTAGCAGGATGTGCAAGAACAAGGCTTTGAGTGGTGATTCTTTCCAGAAATATTGGAATTCCCAAAATCCCTATGAAAGATGCGAGTTGTGAACGGTAGGTGAAAAAACACAGGCAAACAGCAATTTCTCATCTCACAGCAATTTCTGAGCTTGAGGTAAACACTATATAAGTCATTTCTTAAAATACCTCAACAACTGCTTTCACTCAGTGGGATCCTCTGGAGCCCAAATCTCTTCTCAGTCAGCTCACCAGGAACACCGTGGGTTTCATCAGTGTTGCACAGCAGCTGCACTGATCAGCCCAGCACTGTGAGTGCATCATCTCCTACAGGGAAACTGCCATGGAAGCACCAGGAGCTCACCCAGACCTCTACCACCACTGGCACTGCAGACTCCCCTGCCCCACAGGATATTGCACAGGCAGCCTGCAAAAGGAGTATTTGGGTACCCCATGGCTGGGAAGCCATCAGGTGGATAGCAGCCATACAGCCCTGTATTCTGTTCCCCTCCTGGAACAAATACAAAAGGGAGGATGGATGCTTCGTAGAAATCCATTTTCAACAGTCCTGTGAAAGTGTGGGAGTGCAAATGTCTGACATCCTCCTGCACAGCTTTAAATACCCTCAGGCCCATCTCCTGCTTACAGGCTCCATCAGCCTATGGTAACCTGAAATACCTTGAAATAGAGATGAGTCATTTGTAAGGACTGATGGGCTAACATTGCTTCCATCATCCTCCTTTGTGCAAGAGACTTTCATTAAAATTTTAAAAGACCAAGAAAAGCATGAGTTTTACAGAAATTAAATGCTTCAGCAAAGCTTTGAAACTAAAGAATAAAATAATAGGGTGACCAATACAGTCCCTACTGCTGGGGGATGCTCAGAAAAGCAGAATATAAGAGATTTGCTTTACTGGCTTTGAGCAGACAGCTCAGCTTGAGTAGCACAAGTGGCACAGAAACACCTGTGGCCCTAGCACTGCTCCACAGTACTGGGATTGAAATGACCCACACTCATTCGTGCCAGAGAATAATCAAGCTCACAACTGAAGTTATCATCTCAGGATGGAGATGCTCCATCAGGGATACAGGGTGGCATTCCCCATGCACATATGCACCAGGGAGAGGAGTAGACCAAAAACACACAGAAAGAAGTGCTTGTGTGGCCTGAGTGCTGCATGGCCCCATCATTCCCATCATCTCACCATCCCTCTACTTCCCCACCAAGTTTCCAGCTTTCACTTTCCAGTCCTTATTCATCCTGGAGCTCTCTGGGAGGCTCATGGCACGGAATGTGCACTTCTGCTACAGTGGCTACAGGGCAGCCAACAAAAACCCAGCTGCTCCCATCTCCCTCTCTGGCACCCCAGCATCTACCAGTGTTCAAGTAGGGAGAAAATACAAAAGTTATTTAAATAAACGAATGCACTCTGTAAATGCTACGTGTGGCCAAACCGGATCTCCCAAGGCACACAGAGCTGCTCCTCAGCTGGTACAAAGTGTATCAGCAAAGGATATTTGCTCAGAGATTACAGCCTCAGGGAGCAAAAGCCAAGCCTTGTGACAGGGCAGAGATAAAAGAAATTGAAACTGAGGAAAAGAGAAGGAAAGAAAAAGAAAAATCAGAAGAAAATTAAATGTCATCTTTCAACTAACTGCACATTAACGGGCTTTGAACAGAGGCTGATGTTGCACCAAACAGCAAAGTGTGTGCTGCCTCAAAACTGTCCCTCTGTACTCTGACATATTTTTGCCATGGCTGAATATTGTGATTTTTCATCAAGTCCAGCTTCATCAATGCCAGGACCTGACATTTCCCAGGGCCTGGAGGACCCCTCTCCTCTTACTCAGAGGGTGAAAGGTGGGAAAGGGAGCAGAGAAGGGGCCAGCTGGGCTAGGGCAGCTCGACTGCCTTGGTCTGGAGGCAGGGCAGCAGAGCTGGCTCACCCTGGGAAGATGCTGCATCAGATGAACTCCATCCCAGTCATCCTTATGAAGTGCCACTGGAAAGACACTGGGAAGAGCAGAGTTGTGGTTTGCTCCTCAGTTTTTCCTTCTCTTGCAGAAAGACCAGACTACAAGCACAGAGATCATGATTTTCTCCATAAGAGTCTTTCCTGACCAAAGTCCAAACTGCCAGAAATGTCTCCCAGGCTGCTGCATGTGAAATGACTTAGCCCTTTCTCCCTTACAGGTGGGGAACTGCCATCATTTAAAAACATTTTTTTATACATTTACGTGTTTTACAAAGTTTTAAAGACCTCAGGGACTTCTGCACCATCCCCTGAAGCACCTGGACAGATTCACAAGCTGGTTGATACCTTTACTGAACCATAGAGAGTATGAGGTGACAAACAAGCATGGCAAGAGGCTGCCATTCACTGCCATCTCCAGTGGACAAGGGGAATGACAAGAAAAATTGGTTTTAATTTTTAAATTCTTCAAGAGGCTTTAACAAAAGAAAACACAAGGAAGATGGAGTGATGGAGGGAGTGGTGAAGCAGCAACAGCAGCGTGTGAAGGTGTGGTGGGGCAGGAGGATGAGTCAGTGTGAGTGGGTTGGGGTGAGGGCCAAGAGGGGGAATGGGGAGGGGGGATGTGGGCAGGCATGGAGCCCCTGCTCAGGGTCCTTGCAGAACACATGGGCTCCAATTGCCACAGGGAAAAAAGCAAAAAAACGCCAAAGACTGGTTTTACACAAAATGAGAAAGCAGAATGGTTAATGGCTCCAGACTCTCACCTGCATCCTGCACATCTGGCAGCTTCACAGTCCCCTGATCCTGGTTTTAAGCCTAAAATGCTTCTCCCACGAGATGTAAAGCCCTCCTGCCAGGTGTACAGTCTGCTGGGCACAGCTTTGTGAAGCAACCCTGGCTCCAGGAGAGTCTTCAAGCACGAGGGGCTCAAAGAACTCAGCCCCCTTGAAATAGCTTTCCATATTGAATGATGATCATAATTAAACCAGAGCCAAGTGTCATGGCAGAGCAGCAGCTAAATTACAGGGCAGGGAGGTGGGGAAAGGCAGGGGTCTGACTGCCTGGCAATCAAAGAGGGCAAAGGAAACCTGAGCTCTGACACACTGTAATTGCACCCCAGTATGAGAACAGGCAGGAATAGAAACGTGCCTCCAAAGAAAAATCATGTTGCATTTAAATTTCTCTCCCTTCCTAATCCATAATTTGAAATGTAAGTATTTTAAGCTGATGATGGGTAATACTTCTGTAGACCAGAGAGTGTTGTAAATTAAAAACTACCTAATATGCAAATCTAAGCTATCTCCAGTAACTTATATTCCATGAAACTGCTTGCAGGCCATCTCCCAGGAAGTGCAGCAAGTAAGGTGAGCACCAGGGTGGCTGGAAGTGACAGAGTTTCATTTCACCTTTGTACAGCTCCTCGCCTCTGTACAGAACATTCACCACCCAGCCCCAAAATCTCTCAACTCACTAGCAGGTGCCTTTCCTCCCCACTGGCAGGAATAGCCAGCAGTGAAGGTATCACATTGGGCAGCTGTTTCAGTATGACCTCTTGAAGCCTCAAAAAGCAAATTGTTGCACCCACAGCTCGGTGCAGTCTTGGAGTAGTTTCTGAGGTGTAGAAACCAGGTGAGATTTGGGCACTGGAGCTGGCAGTGGCCATGCTCAGCTCTGACAACAGAGACAGGGCTGCTCATACGTGCTGGGAAATGCTGCAGCTGCGTGGGCACCGTATGATACAGTGGACACATTTAGAAGCACTTACACTGACTTTTAAAAATACATTAATTTTACACATCTACTACTTCAAGAGGTTGGGTTTTTTTGGAGTGGGTTTTTTTAATTATTCAAAATAACACCCTTTCTCCCTGCTAAAATTTGTTTTGCATATCAATCAGAATGAAGAGCAATCCTTTGGACCCTTCTCTGTGCACACCACCTCAGAAAAAAAAAAAAAAAAAAGAAGAGTATCAATAAATTATAAAGCCTTCTTTCCACAGCCATCTGTGTGGAGAAGGAAATCCCCAGCATACATGTCTCCTGGCAGAGCCACTTTATCAAAATACCGCTGAAAAACACGCACGGCTTCCAAGAAGTTAAGAGGTTTTCTGAAGCATACAGGCAATCCTGAACTGGCAGACCTGGAAACGTGGAAGACCCTGTTTGTACGACCTGGGAGGACATCTCTTCTGGGAGCTGTGCTTCTGCACACAACATCCTCATGGCACATGAGATGCCTGAGCCACTTGCACTTGCTGGCAGCAAATCTAATTACAATTCATCATTAAAAGTGGCAGAAAAACACACAGGGAATTATTTATCTCTCATCTTGTAACAGAATGGAAAAGCTGGCCTTGGAGAATGACTTTTAAAATTTTTTCACCTCAAAACAGATAAAAATTACTAACAGACTCAAGTAAATTTATACTGTGAGTTAAATCAGCAGTACTGCTGCATAGAAGTGAAGCTTGAACATCAAAAGCCTAAGTATCAGCCCAAAGCAGGTGCCATTCCACTGGTTATGCAGGTTTGTGACCACAAGATTTGTGTTTCCTTCATCCCTTACTGAACGAGGGCTTCATTGATTTATTTATTTTAATCGGAATTCTGTAATGTCACGCACACTCATCAAATCTGATTGGCAGGGCATGAAATAGCAATACCTAGAAATAGAAGCGAGGAAGAGTCTTTCTCCACTTCCACCCTCCTCCCAAAAATCTGCCACACAGGGCTGCACCGAGGTGGGGTCCCATGGAATGGAGTTGGCCAGATCCCAGTTGGAATAGGGTTGCTGTTCCCATTGCAGGGACACCGAGGCAACAGCAAAGAAGCCAAACCCACGTCCCTTGGAGGCTCTCGATTGCAAGGGATTTGCATTGATGCAAAGGCAGCAGTACCACCCAAGATCTTTCTGGGCTGGAGCGCTGGGGTCATGTCACAAGTGGGATCTGGCACCAGTCCCTAGAAGCTATAGTGATGGGCAACATGAAAAAAACCCCACCAGCTCAAGCTTTTCTGTGAGCTCTGGGCATGATCCTAGTCCCACAGAAGTGTGTGGGCGTTTTGCAACTATTCCCAGTAAATGTAGATCTGTTCTCCTCTCCTTGTTCCCTTACTGTCTCTGCTTGGCATTCCTCCCTCGCCCCAGTTCTCCTTCCCTCTGCCGGGGTCAGCGCCTGCGGCCCCAGGCAGGGGTTCACCACCCATCCTGTGCCGTCATGGAGGTGCACAGGGCAGCTGGAAACCAGCCCGTTTCCAACCAGCGACTACCTCCCACATCAGCAGGGAGAACTGGCTCCAGGAGCGCAGCATCCAACGGGAAACGCCCGCCAGCCCCCAAGCTGCCAGCGAGCAGCGATCTGGGAAATACATCTGCGCCTTTAAATTCATTTTCACTACTCCAGTCATTTCACTAACTACTTAATTGCAGCCATCTCTGTGCGTCTGTCTCGGTCCGACACCCACAGCTGCGGCCGCCCACGCTGCCACCCACGCCGGCCCACGCTCTGACTCACGCTCCCAGCCCTGCTCCCTTCTTCAAATGTGTGCTGCTACTTTGATCTATTTCCACAGATTCCTGTGAGTCATCTGATCCGTCTCTGATCTAAACCCAGTAGACTAGAGCCTACATGCACGGTGTTTTGCATGAATTTGACTTGCACAGAGGGCTGACCCTGCTGAAACGCGCAGGCATGCGAGAGCACTAAATTCCTGGGAACTTCTTCCAGGAGGGAATTGTATACTTATCCAAATAGAAGAGCAATTATTTTCTATTAAAAAGTCCCATTGTGGTCTAAAAAGTTATACATATATATATGTATAGGTAGTGGGGACAGCATTATTCTGGGATATAAGGCCACAGCGATGCTCAGAACCCCATTCCACCAAATCCCTTCACAGCCTTTTCCCACCTCCACCAGCTTGTTACCCTCTCCTCACTTTGCAGATGGCAGCATGGTGATGCCAAACCTCAAAGTGCACGTCGGCAGGAGCGGGAGCCAGCCTGCCGCTGGCAGCACCTTAATGAAGGAATGGGGGATGATCCATCCCTGGCTCCTCGAGGCAGTGCAGTTTGCCTGCTGTCACAGGGGAAGGCAGCAATGACACCCAGGCTACCACCAAGGCTTCACGCCTACTCTCTGGCACATTTGTGGTCCCTCGTTATCCCAAACCCTGAGAGCTGCGCCCCAGGGGTACCCAAGTTCTTCCCGAGTGGGTATTTTCTCCTGGTGATCCATCCAGCACTTGTGGGTGGATCCACAAAAGCCGTGGGGGAACATTTCTAAGCCTGCCATCTCTTCGAGCCGTTATGTGGTTTGTGGAGGATGCTGTCGTGGCTGAGCTTGGATAGTCAGAGATGCTCATTCCCACCTGGAGGCTGCTGGCCAGGTCGTGCCAGCCTGCACCTGAGCTGTCCCTCCCCTCCCACTGCTGGGCTGTGCCTGCACTCAACCTTGCAGATGTACCTCCCTCAAGCCTTGCCACTGCGGCCACCAGCATTATTCCCGTTCCACAGCCTCCCTGCACAAAGCAGGCAGGCAGCATTCCTTCCTCAACGCTTCACAGGCAAGTAGCAGATGGTGCCTGTCACTAAAAGCAAATAAATGCTTTGGTGCCCTGATTTATCTGTGCAAACACCACCTGAATTATCAAGGACGGGAGGCCCCGTTGGAAACGCCTTTCTTTGTGGATTTGCACTCGTTGATAACAAGCTCCAAGCACACGGAGCTCACACTTAACAGGGTGTGTATCACTAATGGCTTATTTGGGTTTGCACAGATGCATTTGAAACACAATTAAAATTAAAAAAAAAAATAAAATAAAAAAGAAAGAAGCCAGATGGGTTTCATGAAGTTGTCACAAGGATCATGCCAAGACATGCCTAAAATGCTAAATATTAAGAAAAAAAAAAAGACGTGAAACTTGAAGCCTATACCTGAGCTTCCTGAAGTCAGTGGCAAAGTTCCTGTCACCTCCCTGCGAGAAGAGAGCTGCAGGCATGCAATTAGAGATGGGAAATCCAGGGCCAAATTGCTTCCCTTTTGCTCCCTGGGTATAAAACCAATTAACTCCCTTCTGCACAGCAGATGAGTAACAGAAAGGCAAATCTTCAAAGCTTCCCAGTGGCTGATGTTTGAGCTCACCCTTTTATATTTCCCATCCATTCTCCTAACGGATCTCAGTGCTGCCATCATGCCTGCCACCAGGGGAGAGGGGGGAACCTGTGGCCGTCCATCTTCCCCTGCAGGATGCAGCCCAGTTGTAAAAGAGCTCTGGGAGCCAGAGGTTTATTTAAACCAAGTCGGTGGAGGTGGATCTGCCCCCCCCCCCTGTATCGTGCACAGCTGGTCTCAGCTCTCCCTGGGAGTGCTGTATCTTCCAGCAATTCCTCCTGGTGAGCACTGAAGGGCGTGGCACAGAGAATGCTCTCCCAGCCTGGAGGAGGGTTGTTTATTAATTTAAACATCTTGGACATAGGGAAGCATGAATCTCAATCTGGTAATTTTTCACAGGAATAACATCTGCATCAAGAGGGTGACCAACCTTTACTGCAAAATGCAGCTGTGCTCCATTCCTGGACACCCCAAAAAGTGCCAAAAATAGCCCAAGTGTCCCAGGGAGCATGGCAAGGATTGCCAGCAAGGGATAACACTCCCTGAATGTTTTTTTTTCTGGAAAACCTACAATGATGTAGCACTTCAGTACTGAACAACCTCTTCTCCCTTTTTTCCCCCTGGTTGTTTTTGTTCATTTTCTTTCATTTTGTTTTTGTTTGTTTTCAGGAGAACACTGGGGGAGGAGGAAGAGAAAGGGGTAGAAAAAACATTGTGTGATTTGATTTGAATTGCACTGCACTTTCCCCGTGCTTTTTTTATGCTCGATGGGAATGATGCATGCAAGTCTGGGAAAACAGCACATTTCACCAGCCTGAAAAATACTGCCTTGGGCCTAACCCAAATTTTTACCAGTTTCACTGGAAGTTGACTAACGTTTTTTGAATAGGCAGAATGGCAACCTGTGATACCCAGAGTTCTAAGAAAATAGATATTATATGGTAACTGAAGCCCCAACAGTCTCAAGTATTTTTAGGGTGTTGATGGCCATCAGCAATACTGAGCATCATGCCCAGAAAGTGGCACTCAGCCCTTGCCAACCCTTGCAGCACTTCCGAGTGGGAAGCAGCGAGGCAATCAAGTCACTAGAGGGAGAATTTCTGTCTTCCAGGTCCATAAAGGATATGCAATTTATAAGCAGAATCAAAACGAATCACAAAACCACATGGAAACTGCCTGATTTCCCCTATTATTCCTAACACATCAGCTCTAAATGATACACCCCAGAAGAGCTGCAGTTAAAATACTGTTGTTTATTCACTTATTTCCATACGCTTCTTATTTATTT
The DNA here is from genome assembly GCA_013397075.1 of Rhabdornis inornatus. Lineage (NCBI taxonomy): Eukaryota > Metazoa > Chordata > Aves > Passeriformes > Rhabdornithidae > Rhabdornis > Rhabdornis inornatus. The sequence continues at coordinate 1,220,399 of VWZS01000321.1, read as the reverse complement.
AGCATCAAGACAAATACTACTCGCATGCCTGCTCTGCTGGCATTAATCATCTCCTGCATCCTGGGATGCAGGAGGTGGGAGGAACATGACAGCCACGTGCGTGGGCAGGCATGGAGGTGGGTGTTTGCCTCTTGGAGCAGAGGTTTGGAGCAAGCCGGGGTGAACGTTCAAATTAAGAGCCTTGCCTGGGTCTTGCACAACACTCTGTGCTTATGTATTCATTTTTTGGTTTAAATATCTTTTTTTTTTGTGATCAAGGGGCATATTGGTGGGGTTTGCTGCTTTGGGATAAGATGGGGTGTTTGCTTCCCTTTGGTGGAGGCTCACAGCCCTGTGGCCTTTGAACATGGATTTTCAGACCTGCCTCAGCCGCATCTTGGCGCTCAGCCTCTCTCCCCACGAGCCCTCCCTCTCCATTCAGAGCTGCTGAAAGCACCTTGGCTGTGTCTGAATGGGGGAACATTTGTTCCCTGTCGCTCTCTCGGGCACGGGGAGGGAGCTGTGTGTCAAGGAGTGATGCTGGTACAGCGCACAAGCCCCGCCAATGCAGCCATCCACAGCGCGGGTGCTGCTCGCTCTGCTGGCAGCAGGAATCAGATCCATTCAGAGGAGCAAAGCCACACTCGTTGGGAAGCCCCAGGCCATGAGTGAGAGCCATGGCATTGCTCTGTGGAGGGGAGGCAGCCCACAGACACCCAGCTCAGGGACGGGGGCTCTGGCTGTCCCCCCACCACCAGCTCTCTGCACCTCCCCAGCTGCTGACTCCTTAACCAACCCAAACCATTTCCCAAATATTTATTTAGCTGAAGAAAATAGTCAATTTCACTTGGAATGTGGTCCTAGTCTATTTAATTAAAAATCGATTAATCCCATATCTAAACAAACAGAGGCCAAAGAAAGGCTTTTGTACCAATTCAAGTAAACCTGATTAGAGCAAGCCTGATCAAACACTCCCAAGTTAAACATCTCAATCCATCTGTGCACAGCCACACTGAGAGTCAGTCCTTTAGGTTAAACCCCACTGGCAATGTACACCATTTGGGATACTAACAACATATTCAATATCTGAATGACCCCTTTTATTTACCTTGGAATTACAAAATCAATTAAGTTGAAAAGAACTTGCAGTCACTGAGTCCAGCCATAAACCTAACACTGCCACATCCACCATGAAACCATGTCCCTAAGTGCCACATACTACTTACAACAGCAAGGAAACCCATAACATCTCCTGTTGATGTGTTTCATGACCCAGCTATGCCCACAATGAATTAAGAGATTTTTCAGCTTGGATAGGAAAACGACTCCCTTTTTTGGGAGTCCCCTGCCATGAACAGAACCTGAGTTGGCATTACAGGAGTGCTGATGTCCTGCTGACCCGAAGATCAGCCTCACACAGACAAATTTTATGCAAACAGTGAAGCAAAAGCCAGTGTCACCCACCTTTACCTTCTGCTGCCAACTTCCACTGACCACAAGTTAGGCTTTTTAATCTTACCAAAGCCTGAGGCACTGTGGTAACATCCATCCTCCTTTCTCCATCCTTTCCAAGGAAAGTCCTCAGCATAGCAAAAAAGAAAACAGGTACAAATGTAGTATCTGCTTAAATATGCTTTCTGCCTTCTTTTTAGAAGAGAAATTTTCAAAAAGACCATAAGGGGGGAGCCCAAGGAGGGGCAGGTTGCCTCCCATCCTGCCCAGAGGAAATACAACAGCACAATCCCTGGGGAACAAGGGTCAGCTGCTGCCCCTCTCCCAGCTGCACCACCAGGACCACTGATTTCAGTTGGGGAGCTAAATGTAAAAAACAAAAAACAAAACAAAACAAAAAAAAACCCCAAAGAAGTCACAGTATTTTGGGAATTCAAAGTGATCTGCAGAGCAAAAAGCACCTTATGCCTTTTCTTCCTTCTTAGAAATACATTAAAAAGTAACTTTAAAGGGTAATTCTTCTGTCCTCTCTTAAACAATGGAAAGAAAAACACAAACTTGGCATTTTTGCCCTCAACTACAAAGACTGTGAATTTATTTTGGGTGAAAGCAAAATGGCATCTCAGAACCTAACACATTCAAGACACTGAGTGCTCCAAAAATAAAGCTGAGCATCACAAGGCAGACAGCCCTGTCAGCAGGCTCTGTGCAGGGATCGCCTGCCCCTGTCAGAGAAGATTTCATGAGGCTTGATAGCAAAGGCATCTGCTGAGGGCTCTGCTGTCTAATCCTCAAAGCACACCTGATATTGCAGGAAGAAATCTTGGATGTACTCAAGTAGTCACACTGTCAGACTGGGTCTCCATTTAGCACCAGGAGCTGTTTCTAGAGAGCTTGAGAAAAAGTGAGGGAGTGAGGAAAGAAGGAAGAAAAAAGGGAATAAAATACAGGATGACACTTACATAGACGTAATGGCTAACAAATGGCTTGTTTTTCTACCCATAGAAACATTCCTGTTGAAAAATACTGTATTAGTTGTCTTCCAGTATTGGAGGCTCTATAGGACACCTCGATCTTATACAAAGCACAAGGCAAACATGGTCCTTACAGTGAAAAACTGGTGGGGTTTTGTTCCATAATGGGAATGGATGATTTCTGGAATTAATACTCAAAATCATTACAATGGCATATAAGGCTTTAAAATATGCATTGAGTTCTCCTGAGTAAATTAGCATTTACAAGATGAGAGCAGAGGGGCAAATCCTCTAGACACCACTGAGGAATTTGTTCATTTGTCACTATCGAGTTTTGATAAACGCTCCTTAATGTGTTTCCTATACTCCTGGAAGTTGCCATCGTTTTACAGGGACTGGGTGTGAGCCAGCCCAGGAGAGATGTACTGTAGCAGGCAGCCCCAGCAAAGAGCTTTCACTCCTGTGGGTAACAGAGTATCCTGCTCCCTCCTCCTCCTCCTCACAGCCCAGCCATCAGCACAGCATCCCTACACGTGCCAGAAATACGGAGGCAAGGGCTGTTTGCACTGCATCCCAGTGTCAGGATGAACCACGAAGCATCCTGACCCTCCCTTTGCACTACTGAAGAAAAGGAGAGGATTTGGGGGATGCAGAGCCTGGCTCTGCCACAGCAGCTGGCTCTCAAACCAGGCAGCTCTTACTGCAGGGACCCCCTGCATTTTCTCTGTTGAAGTAATTTGTGTAGCAATGATGACACTGTCATTAAGGGTAGATGTTAATAGCGATATCTACACAAAGAGTGTAATTTCAGCTGCTCTGTTCAGGCTGTAGGGCACAAACATCAATAAGCAGGATGAATAAATACACACATGTCCCTGTGGGATCACTCCCCTGGCCTGGTTTTCATCCTAAACCCTGGTGAACTAAAAGCTACAGTCACCTCCACTGCAACTCGGTGTTTAGGCTTCATGGAAAAACAATAAATCTATACATTTGGAGAAAAGGCTTGGGGCGTTATCCAGCATTCCCTGACCCCAGGCACAGCCTCTGCTCCCATCCCCTTTGCGGGCAGGATCCCAGGGTTCCCCAGCCAGCCGTGCCAAACCTGCCGGGCACTGCAAGGACACCGGGGGCTCTCAGCGTTCCTGCTCCGCTTTTCACCTGAGCTTCCCCCCTCGGGAGCTCGGCAGCACCCAGATGGATTGGGATGGGTTTGGGCTTTGGAGGGAGCGCTGAGCAGCAGTTCGGTGGGATCCAGCTTTCCCCACGCCCGCATCTCTTCCCCTGGCTCAGGCGGAAAACAACAGCTGTGACGAGCGGGGGAGCAGCATCGCCCACTCCCTGCTCCCACTCCCGCCGGCAGGAAAACAGCCTGCTGCCGGCTCCTCCTCACTCCTGGCGGCTCCCAGCAGCGCCGGGCTGCCAGCGAGGCAAGAACTCGTGTCAGCAGAGCGGGTGCGACTCCAGACATACGGGGAGGTCACTGATTAAACACCTCATTGATCCTTTCCCAAGGACGGGGATGACAGAGTGCCTGGAGCGCTTGTAAATTGTCATTGTTACGGGATGAAGTTCACCTACAGTAGACAGCCACGAGCAGAGACTTTGTCAGAGTCAACGATTAGTTATTTATTTCCCTGGATTTCTACAATACTAAGGCGGCACCCATCCAAAAAGCTCTGGGCTCGGTGCCACGATTTAAAACACGCACATCCGAAGTTATCCACCCCCTGTCAGCCTCACCCCCAGCAACACCCAGCTGCCAGCCTTGGGTGGGGGCAGAGAGAGAAGGAGGAAGAAAAAATAAGGAGAAAAGCAAGAGGCAATCCCCTTGGCCAGCCCATCCTTCTCTGGGAAGAGCAGGACATCCCTCTAATGCTCATTTACCAATATTCTCTCCATCTGCACGTCAGGACACAGGAAAACCCCAAAGCCTGGGGTCAGCTAACAGCACTGCCACAGCCTTACCCCTGCAGCCAGGCTTGGCCAGGGCATCCTCACATCCCTGCAGGTCACAGGGATGCAGCTGGTGAGGCCAAGAACAAGGATCTCTAAATCCTGGCTTGTGAGCGGTTAAACCAGGATGGGAGAGTGTCTGCAAGGCAAGGGAGAGCTTTTTCTCAAGCCAGGAAAGGGAACAGTGCCTCTTAATATAGCAAGGGGAGTAATATAAAAAGAGTCTTCCGTATCTCCCACCTCCCATCCCTCCTACATCCTGACTTATTTTAGTGCCTGGCTACACCCCGGCACGCAGAAAACCATTAGGGTTGCCAAACGCCTGTTTCACGAGACAATTTACATACACAAAATAATTTAGTTTTTGTTTGCTGCTCCTCACTGGAGCACCTGTGGCTAAGGCTGGCCAGCTCCTGAAGTTCCAGCAAACTTTGCCTGCTGGCTGGGAGCAGACTGGGCCTCCTGGCCCCAAATCCCAGGAAGCTTCTCTGGTCCTGGCCATGCCTCCAGGTGTGCTGGTGGCCAGGCTGCAGGGATGGGGAAGGGCTGTATCAGGTCCCTGCCTGGCCTGGCACCTGCCAGGGGACGAGGTGACACTTATGGGTCATGGCCACATGACACCACAGCTGGCAGCAACACAAAGTCTTTGATTTTGGAGTGAGACCCCAGCTGTGGTGGGCTGAGGAAACCTCCCCTCCCACAGCAGCTCTCTGTGTCCCAGGGAGAGACATCAGTCAGAGCCACCAGGTGAGGTCACAAAGTCACAAACTGAGACCACAAGTGCTGTTTACATGCAGCTTTGGAAAAAGCCTGATCAAGTAAGTCTTTTTCAGGAGAAATCCTGCAGCTTCCCCACGTTTCAGTGGTGGTGAGCATCCCCCTCCTAGTCCCAGCAGGGCAAAGCTCTTCACCTGTCCCCTGGTACAGGGCACATCTGCCAGAGCATCTCTGCATCCCAAGAGGCTGGGCACTGAGGATCCCAAGCTAATGACAGCTGCTCCTTAATTTTTGGTCAAACTAAGTATTTTCTGTCACAAAGGCACTCAAAACAAAATTCAGCTGTTGGTGAAACATGCGTACTGATGAAAGCTGCCACTTTATAAATGAAGGCTCCTCCATTAAAAAAAAAAAATCTTATTTTGTGGAGCTTCACTCTAATAATATTATTTTTACCTATTAAATTACATGTCAGAAGTAGTTACTCTATCATGTCATATTATGACAGGAATAATAGTTGAAATATTCTCCTTTTACTTGCCATTACAATCACAAAGAGCAGCTGTTATCTGGTGCTGTTCAAGACATCTTCTCTTTGTTCTAGATCAAAGTGGCTCCTGTTTGTGCCCCAGTGAAGTCGTCAAACCATTTCATTACAACGTGAACATGAGACACTTTGATCTAGAAACAAAGGCAAGGGAGACTAAGCAGTGCCTAGCCAAACCACTCTTAATTAAAAAATTAAAAATAAAAATAGCTGGAGCTCTTACATCATAGTGTGATGTACAGGTAATTGTAAGGCATGTAATGCACTGCCTTTACAGGGATGACACGAGAAGTTGAAATGACAAAGCATCCACACACACTAACCAGATTTTCCTTAAGCATTCTAAAATTAAAAAAAGAAAATTAAAAATAAAATATTTTAAAAATAATAATTAGTAAAAGATTTTCCCAAAATTCAAGTTTATGAAAAACTGAAAATATTTGGGTTTGCTCTAATTCAGCAGCTACAGATCATTTATCTTTGTGACATTTTATAAGAATCCTGAAATCCAATCCTGAACTTTCTCTATCATATGTTGGGTTTATAAAGCATCATCTTCAAATAATGTCTGCTCAAGCCTGATTTGGTTAGTGATGTCTTATGACAGAAGATTGCTGAATTCTTTCTGAACCAGGTGACCTCCAAGGACAAAAAAAAATATCAGATTTAGTGAATCCAGAATATTTCAAGGGCATGTTTCTGTCTCATCAAGAAGGTCCTAGATAAATAATCTAAGATTTTTCTTCAAATTTACATTTATATTTACATTTACATTACAAATTTACATTTATAAATTAAAATAGCAAAATAAATTATCAAAATACTAGATAAAAATATCTGTGCATTAATTGTATGAAGTTTTTAGAAGGACAAAAGACATTCCTAATTCCCAATTTCTAGATCAAACTATTGCAGTTCAGGGATGGAGCAATGTGCCCTTGTTTTTCTCCTCAGCTGTACTGGCCACCTCTTTTGCTGAGTAGGGGAAGGAAAAGCCCCAGCAGTTCCCCTGTGCTGGAGAGGTCTGAAGGACCGGGGGTTTGTGTTCTCCTCTGGTGGTCCTTAATAAACTCTGTCTTCTGCCCCTCTACTGCAAAGAATCTCTGCTTTCCCTTTGATTTGCTGTCCCTCAGCCTTGGTCATTGCTCTTATTTATGCAAACCCAAAGCTGCATATTTTCAAGGACTGTCTCAGCACTCCAGCAGATGCAAAGCACAACAGCTGGATATTAATGCAGCTTGGCATCACAACCATTTGGGGCCTTTTTTTTCCCCTTAATTACTGCTCTACCATATTACAACAAGGAAACAGTTTCTCTTCTTTTATTACCATCTTATCCCTGAGCCAAGTATTAAATAAGACTTAATTTAATTAGTTCTTATATTTTCTCCCCTTGAAAGATTATTCAGTAACACAAGGCTCCTACCCAGCTCCCTTTCTTGCAAGCAGATAGAAATCCTGCTGATGGTGGTGGGAACACTTCAGACACCTAATTTACATGCAAGACGGATTACTGGGTTATGAAAAGTAGAGATATTTTCAACCAGTCCTGTGGTTCACCTTTTGCTTTGCCACACATTCCCATGCTGCTCTGCTCTCCCTGCCTTTCTGCAATGTGTGGGGATGCCACCAGCTTCAGACCTCAAGCTTTGGGTAGCTCCAGAAAAATGAAAGCTGTAAACTGTAAGTTCAAGGGTTATATCCTGGCATTCCCTTGTCATGCTGGCATTGCTCTTTCCCTCATCCCCAGCTTTTCTCTGCAGACTAGGTGAGCTGGTTTTCCTCACCCTTGTGTTTTGAAGGTAGGAAATGCTTCTGGTCTCCACTCTTAAGCACACTCCTATTTGGAGTGGGCCTCTGGTGTTCTCAGACTCCCTGGACATTTGGATCCAGATGACATCCTGCTAGCTCCTTCATGAGCCTGCCCACCAAAAGCCTGGCTGGAGACCAGGACTGCAGCATCTACTGCATTCCCATACTCCACCACTAAAACACCCAATTAACCGGGCTGCTGCCCCAGCAGATCCACTCTCATTCCATCAAGGGGAGGCTTCTGCTGGGATCTGAAGTCACAGAGTCACTGCTGTGTGTGCCCAAGCTAGAACCCGAGCAAGGGGAACCTGGAGGGATAGGTCTGCTGGAGAGCAGAGCTCTCCAAGGGGCACAAGAGGCATCACCATGGGTTGGAGCAAGCCTGAGTCACATCCCAAATCTCATCCCAAGTGGGAACAGCAGTGAAACAGGGCTGTGCCTCCAGCTGAGCCTCACGCTGTCCCTGGTGCTCACTCTGGGATGTGACAGTGATCTGTTACAGCAGCTGCCGAGGATGCTGCTGAAGGGTTTCACACTGCTGACATCTGGGCACTGCTAACCACACCTCACCACCTTGATCCAGCCCTTGGGTGACCAGGAGCAGCAACACATGCCTGGCAACCCACAGTACATCTGGCTTTAGAAATCCTGCAGGTGTTTTGACTTAGGAGTGGGCATCTCATCCTCTTGAGGCACAATAAATTACCACACATTATGATTAGTCACTTAATATCAATTGACATTGACAGCCATGGATTGGATGGAGCACAGAAAGCAAAGCCCTTGCAAGGAGCCCTTGGGAAGGGGATGCACAGCGTCATGTCACACAGGTCATCTTTAAAGAAGAAAAAAAACCTGTCCCAGGCATATTAGTTAGGTAGTGCCTGTTCCACAAAGCACAAGCTTCCAGCCAAAAATGGGGAACATCACCTTGAAGCAACAAATTACAGCAAAACCCAGAGCCTCTGGAGAAGTGCAGGACCCAGCCCTGAGGGTTTCATTCAGTCCAGAGCAGAAAACCCATGGGCTGAGTCAGGCGGCTGGGCTGTGAGTCTCATCCATCAATCTCCCAGCACTCCTGCCAGCAGGCTTGCCTGAGCAGGGGCTACAGCCTGCCTGCTGCTGGCTCTGCCCTCAGCACCCACCCCAGCTCTGCTCCCGAGCACTCTGCCTGCAGAAAACTGGGAGTGACACTCCCAGAGAAGAGCAAGGAGGATTCTGGCCATGAGCAGTGTTAGGAGGAGATATGAAATAGCAGCAGCACTACAAGGGGAAGGGAGAGATTGATGAGAAGGGTGAAGAGGCAGAAGAAGCCTGGGCAGGAGTGGGTGTCTCGTCCAGGTACTGGTGACAGCACACCAGGAGGCTTTGGAGTCTGAGAAAAGCACTCTGCAAAAGGAAAAACACATTCGAGCAGCGAGGTGAAAGGTCTGGAAAAAGCGGCGAGCAAGAGAGAAGGAGTAGGAGGAAACGTGGGTGCAGAAGTAGGTGGTGCCACATAGCAAGTTTCTGATGTAGCCGGGAAAGGCATCCAGAGCTCCCATTTTCCAGGCCCACACCTTCACCAGGAGACCATCTGTGCTCTCCCAGGGGGAAGGAGCCCCCGGGTCAGGCAAGAGCGTTTTCCTCATTCTGTAAAAACTAGCAGGCGGTGCTGAGGCGCGGAACAGCACCGCTTCCCAGGGCTCCTGCACTGGCAGTGATGCTCCCAGCTGGGTCTGTGCCTGCAGAACCCACTCTGTGACAGAACTGCAGCACTGCTCTGCGACCTGCCATACTCACCTGCCTCCTAAAACGGTGCCTCAGCTGATGTTTTAAAAGCAGCAGATGATAGCTTGGGGTGTTTTCTCCCAGTGCGCAACCATAGGTAATCCAATTCCTGCCTTTGGAACATTGCAATGAGGGTTTTAGGTTGGACCTTTTTTCTGATTAAAGCTTGTCATTCAGAAAGACAGTCATTCCCCCAGATTCTGTTGAATGCAGACTAGAGCAAAGCAACCAAACAGTAGAGTGGTGGGTCTCTTGTTGTTTTTTCTTTTTCCCTTCAACCTTTCCCTTCCTTTCCTTCCATTAAAAGGAAGATTCGAACAATTCTGAATAGGGATTCTTTTTCCTGGTATCATTTGTGTTTGTGAGAGCAGACAGAAGGCTCACCAAGTCCTGATGCTGAGGCACCATGGGGAGGACTCCCAGGCAGTGTCAGGAATGCCTTCAGTGTGGTGCTAAGCTGCAGTCAGGGCACATCCCCACTGCACATCACCTGCAGGGCCCCATCCAGCACAGCCTTGAACACCTCCAGGGATGGGACCATCACAGCTTCTTGGGCAGCCTGTGCCAGGGCCTCATCAACCTCATAGGGAACAATTCCTTCCTAATAACTAATCTAAACCTGCCCTCTGTCAGTTTTTAATTACCCTTGTCCTGTCACTACATGCCCTTGCCAGGAGTTCCTCTTAGCTCTCTTGTAGGCCCTCTTTAGGTATTGAAAGGCTGCTATAAGGTTCCTCAAAGATTCCTCTTTGAACTAGCTCAGCCCATCTTCATTGGAGAGGTGGTCCAGCCCTTTGACCACATTTGTGGCTCTCCTCTGGACTCATTCCATCAGGTGCACACCCTGAGTTTTAGGAGATTAGGAGACTGAAATATGGCACAATGCTTCTGAAAGTCAAGGTGTAGCTCATCCACGTAAAACAAGGCACCTTTGGCACTTCAGTTGCACCTGTGGGGGTCAGGAGCAGAATCAGCAGCAGGTGACACATCCAGCCCCTTCCTCAGCATGGCTGCAGAACTGCCCAGAACCCCTAACAATGTCATACATCAAAGTGCTTTGCAAATACCACAGCAAAACATGTCCATTCATTTAACAAAGAGGGTGTAGAGTGGGAGGAGTGATGGCTGTGCCAGCCTCACTGCCGGGCAGGGGGAGGACACAAGGACACCAGGCAGTGTCAGTCCCTCAGTGTCCCCTGCCAGCAGCACACACCTCCTGGGTGCAGAGGGCTGCCAGGACTCTAGCACAGCCACAGCAAGCAGCAAACCAAATCAGCCTCTTGCCATCCCATGGGAACACAAACTTTTGACACCGTTGGAGAGGCCCTGATGTGAGCTGTGCATTTACATGTCTCTGCTCTCTCCCTGTGAAATGCAGGGGCCAGTTTTGCTGTGTTACCTGTAATAAACATTTAATGCCACGCATTCAGGATCCCTTGTTTGCCCTGTAGAAAGTTTCTCTTCATGCATCAGACTCGGAGAACAAAGCCTGGACTGTTTAGCCGCAGGATTAAACCACCTGTTGTAATACCTTGTTGATCTAATCTTTTGTTTTAATTAAAAGCCTTTCAGTCGGGTTTGCAGGTTTTTTTCCTCCCTGCACCCAATGCCAGCTTGCCACCTGCTTCACTGGCTCTGTCTCGACTGTGGAGCTCACACCAATCCTCTTCATTGCCTCCAAAGGCATGGGAATGGATAGAAAACAAACAAACCCATCTCAGCAAGTGTCCAGCCTGAGACCCAGCACTGCCTGCCACTACTGGGCACAGCAAAGGGTGAAATGAAACAGCTGCCATGCATGGGGAGCCAACAAAGCAGTTTGCAGAGAGTCTGCTGCTCTCCAGGCCAGCTCATCTCTGTTTGAGGGAAGAAACCAACTGCCTTTGGGCAGCAAGATGGGACTCCACTCCACTGACACCCAGGGGATTGCTTTGGACACCAAGAGAAAGATGTTTGCGTGAGGTTGAGACGTAAACTTGGTTTCAAGCACTGACATGCACTCTCCTCTATCTCGTAATTAAAACATACACATCTGCATCAGGGATCTCCTGCAGTGGATGCATACTTTAAGATGGCCACTTTGAATATCATTGTGACTTTTTTCCTCCACAGATTTAAATAAAACCCAGACTCCACCAGCCAGCAGAATTAGTTTTGCCCTTTTGAGTAGTCACTTAAAAAGAGGAAAATCAGCAAATCAAAAAACAGTATTTTGGAAAATGCCCCTCCTCCCCCCACCCCTGCATCCACGCACTGGTGCTGCCTTCCTCAGCCATTCACAGCAGCTCCTTGGTAAGATGCACTCCATTCTCCTTCCCATTCACAATTCTTTGTTCCTATCATGCTTCAAAAGCTTTTCTTATCCTTCTGAGGAGCACAGTGACAAGCCCTTCAAAACTGGCCACATGCCTAACACACCAAAATAATTTGAAAACTCTGTATTCACACAGTTTCTGGCACTTCACCTGCCAGTGCTGCCAATACAGCAGGGCATCCAGCACTGCCCTGTGGAGCCACGTTCAGCTAACACAGCCACCCCCACCTGTGAGAATGAAAGACCAAAATATTATCCACAAAGAGTGCAAGCAAGGCTTTGGGAAATATCAAGTGGCTGCGTTTTTCCTTGCCTTTTTTCCCCTGCTTTGACAAAGAGGCACATTAAAAGCCAAGACACCTTTGGTACCATCACCACCCATAGCATCCAACACTCTCCTTGGCTTCCCTGGAGGCAGCTGCTACTGGGAAGCAGTGGGAAAGCAGGACACAGAGGAGATGGCTGCTCCAAGGCCAGCACGCCGTGCCGCCGAGACCTGTCAGGATGTGTCACAACACACGGCGTGTCGTGTCTCACCGCTCTGTCGAGCAACAAGCCGGGGGAAAAAAAAAAAAAAAAAAAAAAAAAGGGAACAAAAAAAAAAAGGAAAAAAAGGATTCGGATCTAATACATGAGTGGGCCGGTATGTGCAAGAGAGATGAATATGAAGTAAAACATGCTGGATGCTACAGTAATAACCGGGAGAACACGGAGAGGCTGGAAGTGAGCCAGGGAGGGGAGATACCAGAGGGATGCTCTGAGCTCTGTGTGCAGCTCCTGAATGAGCGCCAGGCGCATCCCGAGGCTGCCGCGTGGGAGTCAGGCTGACACCGCTCCACCAAAACCAGTGGGAGCCCATGTCACCCCCAGGCTGGGGCTGTGCCCCCTGCCAGGCTCACCAGAGGGTTCACCAGTGCCTGGGGGAAGAGCTGGATTTGTCTTTTGGAAATAAGGCGGTTCTCCACGGGTCAAGTCCAGTGAGATGTGGTGCCAAGCAGAGATGGGTGACTTCAGCAGGTCCCTGCAAAACACAAGAATATGTCCCCCAGTATTGAGGGTGGGACAAGCTCACACTTCTTTGCATGGCAATGCTGAACCTAAGGGCCCCTCTGGTAGTGGCTTCGTGTCCATGCAAATCCCATTTTGGGGAGCAGTGGGAGGAGAATGGAGGTCGCAGGCAGGCATCGGCTGGCAAGCAGCATCCCTGCCTCCATTCCCTGCCCACGGAGGCGGGGGGAGGAAGGGCTGCCTTCCCCAGGTCCCGTGGGCGTTCACATGGCCCCTTGGCAGCAGCCAAACACACATTTACAAAGAGCAAACTTCTAACGGCATGGGGATGACTCATTACGGGGTTTCAAAATGCGTAAATGTGATCACATCCTAATTCAGTGTGCCACAACGAGCTACCCTACATCTGTGGGGTTACTCGGCTCCGCAGAAACCTCGGAAATTCCTGCCCAGCCTTGTGATGCAAAAATTCATCTGTATTCGTGTCGCTGCATGCAGAGAGTTAATGTGGTTTTTAGTTTTTTTTAATTTTGGCACTGGATTTCAATGGAGGCTTATGTGCAGTGTTACAACCCAGTACTGCTATGTTTTGCATCACAAATTTACAACCAAGTAATAAGTAAACACAAGATTTTTTGGCTTGGATTTTCCAAGGTGATTAAATAATTTTTTAGATAGCTTTGAGAATGAAGCTGTCTGAAATCCCCAAGGTAATAGGAAATTAACTGCATCCCCATACTCTCTATAGACATAGGAGGAATTCAAATTTACTGAGAAGTAATATAAAATATTTAAGAAAGCAAATAGAATTGAATAAAACCTCTTGCAATGTAAATTAAATCTGCCCAAACCAGCAGTGATTACCTTTGCTGCCACGGCTCCTCCAGAGACTCCGTATGTGCCCCAGGCTCTACACGGCCCCTGTCTCACCAGTACCCATCACAGACAGTGTGTACCTCAAATATGATTTGAAGACCTTCAAATATTTTTTTAAATGGTCAGAAGCAGTATTTGTTGTGAACTTACCCAAAGAGCAGGGAGATAGGAGCATCAGTGGTGGTTTTAGAGTCAGCAGGTGCCTAGAGCACTATCTGATGACCCAAAGATTTGGCAGTAGCCTACATTACGGTTTCCCAAGCTTTCCCACAGTGGGAAGCTCCTCCAGCATTCCCCTCAGCCCTGAGGCGCTGCCAGCTCACCCAGGCAGGGCCAGTCACCCTGTCCTCAGGTGAGAGCCACAGCCCAAAACCATGGCCCAAAAAAACCCAGGTGTGAAGGGCTGCAGGTGCAAGTGATGGGCAGGGCAAGCATGGCCTTCATCCCAGCACAGCCAGGCATGGGGAGCTCAGAGCCACGGGGGAAGGGCTCTGCAAAGCCATCCCTCCTGAGCAGCTCGAGGAAATTCGTATTTCATGTTCTGCTCCTTCTCTGCCCACGGAGTTCTTTCTCGTGGTGGTGCGTAGGTGTATGTGAGGGATTTATCCTTTCCCCACTGAATCACTGCAGCACAACATCTTTTCAACCCTTCTGTACAGCACAAAGGAGCCTCATGGCATTTCTCCTCATTTTCCTGCTTAAGGAGACAGCCAGCAAGCTCCATGGAGTGACCCAGTTGCACCCCAGCTCAAGGCTGGGAACAGCACGAGCCCCGCTAGCTCCGGCTGGGGACATGTCTGGGGGGGACAGACACCCCTCCTTCTGCCAGCTGGCACCCCAAAAACACATCCTGATGGCAGCATGAAGATGCCTAAATGATGCTGCTCGTTCAGCTGGAAAATGGCTCCACGCTCGAGGGAAGGAGCAGAGCAGGGTACAGTGAGCATGCTGTGCTCTCCTCATGGCCTCAGGAGCCCAGACCCAAGCTAAGGAGTTCCCAAATCCCAATTGCCACAGTGACAAGCCTTTGTGCTCTAACTAGGGGCTGCTGACATGCTTCCATCAGGTCTGATACTGTGTTGTGTATGAGTTCTCTGTATTTTGAAAGGAGAATGGAGAGGAAATGAGTTCTGGAGTTGCTATCATGGGCAAAGTCAGCGAGCAGAGGCTCAGCCACAGACAAACCCTCCTGGCTGACCCTTAGAAAAAGACACAGCAGCTTTGGCAGCTAGCCAGCAATAAAATCCAAAATTTGGCTGTATGAGAAACCTCCCGAACCTTCAAGTGACTATCAATGACCCTTGTGTGAGTTGTCCCATCCAGCAGTGCTTTCCAACCAAGGATGTCACAGCTTGATCAGACACTGGCTTGGGCAGACCTAGTGCAAACCTGTGGGCTCCAGTAGCATGGTGCCCTTCCATTCCTCCTGAATTTGGGCAGGTATTGCTCAGCCCATATCAAGTTAGAAAAAAAATGGACATCTAAAGGTTTTCCAGTGTGCAGCCTGCCAGACCAACAATGTGGCTGTTCTCCCCCATCCTTGTACCTTCAACACAAGAGCGTGTAGCTGCTCCCTTCTCTTTCCCAGAACAGGGCAAGATTGCACTGAAGTGCAATGTAAAAGCCAGCAAACACTGAGGCACTGGTTCAGAATTCCCATGTTTACAGTCCTCTGGACTGGGAGAAGGCAGTGGGATTGCACCCACTCTGACCCCATCTCTACTCCAAACCACTCCTGACTTCCATACCATCTCAGCAATCTGCACATTTTGAATGTTTATGGAGGGGTTCTACCCGCTGGCCCCTGACTTCTCTGATGTTTTTACTCCCCTGTCCACTTTTCCCTTTTTATACCCCATCTCCCATCCAGTTTCTGCACCCTAACCTCACAGCAGAGATGTGGGCTGCTGCTTAGAAAGCAAGTTGGAACAGGGTGGATCACCAAGGCTCCCCTTTTCCACATGCCTGGCACCCCATCCTACTAGCTCCGTGCTGTTTGCACCCCTGTGTAAATCTGGGCACATGCAAAAGCAGAAGCACAAGAGCTGGGAAGGGAACTCAGAACCTCAGTGCTGCAGACCATGCCCAGGTTTTAGTTCCTCCCTCCTGCCTGGGCCCACTGAGCCCTGCAGGCTGTGCACATAATGAGGCCACCCTGAGATGAGGATTCAACCACAAGAACAGGAAAAGGCTTCCTCCCCTGAGAGCTGCAGTTTGAGGTACTCCCTCCTCCCCTATCCCCCCCCATATTAACATCTTCTTTTACAAAACACCATTTAAAAAAACCAGAAAGGACAAACCCTGGGGAAACTTAAAGAGTTCTCACGGTGAATTTTATTTTGTAAGCAACAACATAAACATGTGAATAAAACAGGCATCATTTGCAGGGCTGGCCTTTGATCCAGAGTACCCTGGATCTAGCAACCCTATCCGAGCAGACGAGGGCAAGCCTGTGCCTGCAACTCCAGAGGCTGGCCAGGGTGCAGTCCACCAAGACCTTTGTCATGGAAAGACCAATGCTTGAGTATTTGCTATTACCAAATGTATGTGCAATCTTGGAATGTACCTCCCACCTCCCCCACCCCAGGATAAAAAAAAAAAAAAAAAAATCGTACAGCTGCAAACCAGTAAAAAAAAAATCGCTTCCAGCTTATTGAGACTGAAATGGCCTGTTGGACTATAAACTGAAATATCATTCTGGAGATAACCAACTGGTTGTGACACAAAGTATTGTATTTACAACTCAAAAATATAACTGTTATAGACTTTAATTTATAGCAAATTTAATACATTAGTGTTTACAAAATAAATTCTGGACTCAACTGAAACAGCGTGCTGCTTAGTAAGTTCTTTTTCCTTCCTCTCACTTTAACTGAAGAGACCAGCAAGCTTAAGTAAGAGCTTCTTCTGTGACCCACACACAACTTTTGATGATGTCAGTTGTTGGAGAAAACCAAATGTTTCCTGCATCTCTAAAGGTTTGCTGCTTGGTAGCTTCTATTGCTCAAGCTGTACAGTTCGAACCTTAAGCTGTCCTTTAAGAAGTTCCATACACATCTCAGGAAAGCTACTCAGGTACTAACCAGGGCACTGGTTAATGTTACAAACTGAAGAAACATCCGTGCTACTAACTCACACAACAGGAAAGAGGAAATATAACTACACATTCAATCTCTTATGCCCAAAGAGCAAAGCTGTGAACTCCATCGCTTAAAGTAAGATACTTCAGTAAGTGAAACAGTACCATACAGTTCAAGAAACTTTTTTTTTTTAAAAAAAAAACCAAACATTTTAATAGTATAAAAAGTTGTTTTACTGGTGTTTCTACTATAAAGCTTTGTTCCACAAATCAAGTGATAAAATAATTAGATATGTTTACAGTGATAAGAGACTGCAGTGTAGACATTTCAGCTCACATTTTGCTGAGCGTTTCAGTACAACAGAGACTGACTGATTTGTTAATACACACCTAGGACACAGAGCAAACTGCAGACATGAAGTGCACACCTGAATAGGGAAGTTTACCCTCTGGCATGGTAACTCACTCTCTTCAGCTCTCCCTTTCCCCTCCAGAACACGTCGTAAGCAAAAACTGTGTTCAGAAATGGAGGCATGTAACTGTCCTGACTGCAGAGCAGCACAGAGGAAAGATGGATGCACACAAACACACCATGGTAAATTCCAAAGTTATATGCCAACCACTCCTCCTCAGATAAAATGACATCTTCAAAAGTGAACATGTACAAAAAAATAAAAACTGTCAAATAAATAAAGAATACAGATGTTAATTAATCACATACATAAAGAAACGTATTGGCATACTGTATGCAGTATACAGTATATTCATAGGATCATGTGGGCTGGACAGCACTTCATAGGGAGTTATGTGCTGAAGACAACTCCTTTCTCTCCTCCAAAAAATCTTATGGTTTCTGGATATCAAGTGCTACCTTTTACACAGATGCATAAATCCTGCACCGTATCTCATCTTTGCCACACGTGGGATGCCTTTTTTTTTATTTTTTAAGATCCACAGAGAAGTCCAAGAAGTTATAATGATCTGAAAGACAATTTTTGCAGCCCTGTCCATACTACTTGGTCTCTAGAGTTTCCTACTGAATGAAATTTAGTAATGGTATGGTACATCAACCTCCAGATTTTCCTGAGGAAATGGGAGCCAATTATATGGACTCTTCCATCCTCTAACTGGCATTTCCCACACTCCTGACCTGTATGTAAGTATTATGCTGTAAGTGTCTTACACAAAGGCTGCTGGAACCATTGGAAGTGATGTAGCGATAGTTAAGTGTCAAGTACATCTGCTATGATACAGAATCAGGGTCTAGGTCTATCAAATGCTATATCCACAGAACATTTTAAACCATGAAAACATTGTATGCATTTTCCTTTTTCTACAAATATTGTTGCAAACTTGCTGTTAATTGTGTCACAAGGTTTGCATTCCTAATTCTCCAATGTTTTTTATTTCAAATGTTTAACAACCATATCTATGCTAGGTACACTGAAAGTAGACATTGAAATTTCAAGTAAAATGAACTGTAGCCACATCTACTGGACTCAATACACGTCCCGACATCTAGATTTACTTTGATAAGTTATACAAATACATAATACATTCTTAAATAATGAAGACCCACAATATTAATTTGTGAATCTTCCCACGTTATAAAACCACTTTTACAGGAATGTTTATCCACCTGTATTACTGTTTTAGTTGCAGTGTCTCTTGCTTTCCTGTTTCCACAGATTACTGTACCAGTTCTTAGGCTTTGGCTATTGAAATCTCTTATTTGAATGAGGCAACACTGGTTATTAAGGCTGGTTTTTTTTTTCTCTTGTGAAGTTTCATTTGCTTACTATGACACTGTTTTCCAGAGCTGAATGACTATCTTGTGTCTTCAGGTTCAGTTTTTATGACCTTCCTTTCAATGTTGTTAAAAGCTGAATGAGGAAAATCCTTTAAAATACCAAGGCCTTCTGCATTGAGAAAAGAAAGAAAGATGTTAAAACACTGCTTGGAAATAAATATATTTTGTTCTTTAATCAACGATAAGGTCCAAGAACTATATGAATACCAACAGTTGAAGCAATAAATCCTTCCTCCTCCTCCTGGGCTTTAACCTGGCTGGGTTAGAACCACCTCAGTTACACTGCAGTGATTACAGATGAAACATCACAGATTCATTTCAAACCCCTCTGGCAGCAGGGGCTAATGGAGATGCACTCTGCACTTGCATCTTGAGAGGGAACGGGTAAAAATCCCCTACTAGAGATTTCACTAAGTGAATCAGCATTGGGATTGGGACAATCTGCAAAAGAGATGAGCCAAGACTCCAGCATCCCAAAGTGAAAAAGACAAGATTCTGCCTGGTCTTGAAACAACTACTTTTGCATCTTGTCTTTCTCACTGCATCTTTCGAACTCAGGTGGGATTTTATCACCACTCCTAAAGTTGCAAGAGTCTTCAAGAACTCCCAGCTTTATCTCAGTGCACTGAATACTAAACTGAAACCACCCAGAGAGATTTCACAAAGGTTTCTTGCTCTCTTCTATGAAATTCTGATAGAAGAGAGCAAGAAACTTGGGTTTCTCCCAATGCTAGAGGTAAATGACAAGACTGGCAGTGAGCAGAGGGCAGTGAGTAAGAAAACCAAGGTGGAAAAGACTTACTGCCTGACATACAGCTCACAGCAGAGAAACCATGCTAGATCCTTACAGACCAGAATAAAGACATCTTTTTTATAAAAAGCCTGATTCTATGATACAGAATAAAGCCATGTCATAATCATGTTGCTGTCAGTATGATGCAGTGTAAGTATTAAAAAGAAGTAATTTGGGTCAATACCAAGGACAGATACATGCCAGAACTTGGTTATCTGATTCCAGTAACTGCATCCTCATAACTTTTCCACAATAATATTCAATGTGACTCCAGATTAGCAGGTAACATTCCTCTTGCAGTTTTCTCCAAAGCCTTGATGGCACAGTTACACACAGTACATGCCAGTCTGCCTTCCTGGCTGCTTCATTCAGAGACATCACAGAAAATAAGACATGGGGGTAAATTCTCAGGGACAGTACTAACCTGAGGACTGGGACTTTGCCTCACCACCAGGGTAAAGCCGGATCAGATCACTGCACAGAGATTTCCCAACGTGCTGCTCTCCATCAAGTGAAATGTGCTGCATCTGTCTGCTCGGCAGGTTGGACATCCGGAGGTTCAGTGGTCTTTCACCTGCAGGTTGTTCACAGTGAAACATTGATGCATTACAAGAAAAGCAGTATTAAAAAACAGGTAGAGACTTAAACATGCATTAATTCTATCAGCAAAATTCTATCATCCTAGATTCCAGCTGCTCAGGGACATTTTCTAACAAAACAAGGCTATGTAAATATACTGCTTTGCAGACTACTTCACAGGTACTGTTAGAAAGGGACACTCAGCCAGACAAAAAAATATTAATTATTTTTTAAAAAACCCTTTATTCTGCTCAAAAATCCTCCTGAGACAAAAATTTTCCTCTCCCACTGCACAATCCCTCTGAGGTCCTGAAAATTTCCAGTTCCTCTGCACAATGGCTAAATTGTATAAAGCAGCTTGCTGGGCCAAGGAAAGGTGGATCCACACACCTATTCTTCATGATTACTTCTGTACCTCATTGCTTGACCAATACACATGTGAAAATCTGGTTTTTAACGCTTACTTGTATTGATTTCCTTAGCTGTCTCCCTACTGCTTCTTTTCAACCCCCTAAAAAAATCACTAGCACTTAAAAAGCAGACACAAGAACTTCTGGTTGCATTTCTTCTGTTGATAACATTTTGTCTCATTTCACGAAAGTAAAAAAAGTAATCCAAACAGAAATGCTCAAACAAAACAAACACTCCTAGAATTAATTCAAGACAAGGAACAGCCAGTTGGTAAATCAAAGAGAACCACAGAACTGTAAGCTTTTTGAAGAATAACAAGCTACTAAGAACATCATTAGAATCTGCTTAGTGCTAAGTAATTTACATAGCCAGCTCCTCAGGTTTTGTTCCTAGACTGTACAAACAGGTAAACCAAAAGGGGTACCAACTACATTACCTGCTTTATTTTCAATTTCCACAAAACAAGAAAACAAATGACATGCAACACTCTGCTCTATTTTCAAAACTGAGGATAAAGCTAGAGCAAAGTCCTGCTCTCAATAACAGCAGTTACACCCAACCTCCTTCCCTCTCCACGTTATCCCTGGGGAAGGCATTTGCCAGATGCACAACAGTAACAGAACAGAACCTGAGTGTGCATCTCATTGCATTATTTACACCCCAAGCACTTCAGGGCAGAGAGAGATCTTGTCTTGTCCATTCAGTGCTCAGCATTCTGTACAGAGATAAACACCAGCACTGACAGAGGTTGCATAACACCAAATGTGCCTGGGAGCTACCATACCTTGTCCATCAGCATTATCTAATGACATGCCATTGGGGCTGTGCTCTTCTGAGTTCTGCCTGTAACACCCCGTGGAAAGGCGTCTCTCTAACGCTGCCTGGTTGCAAAGAAACTCCATCTGTTTTGCCATCACCTTTTCCGACTGCAATTAAAACAAAAAAAGATTTCTCTCTATATACATACACAGAGCAAGTCAAAACACAGGGGGAAAAACAGGATCAGAAGAAAAGACTAGCAGCCTAGATAGTGTTTTTTGTTGACTCATATGTACAGATGTGTGTTTTACGGTTTCTTCAAAACTATGAAGCAAACAAAATATTTTTGCACCCATAGAGATGTTCATAATATACATCTGAGTCACTCAAGAATACTTAAAGCTGTTGTAGTTCATCTACATAGAAATGCAATACTCAATTCCATACTTCAAAAACACACAAAAATCACTTCCTGCACTTTAGGACTGCAGGTTATGTGAAGAGAATCTCAAGAAAAGCAAAAAAGAATGTCATAATTATCCAGTTAGCTCTGTTCAAATATATGCCTTCACAAAGTATTCCAGAAAGTATTCCAAGAGCAATGGCAACATCTGCTAAAAACTTATGCCAAGATTTCACCAGACATCTTGGAATCTTTATTTTAGGAAACAGCACTACACAAGCTTAAAAATCTGCCATTCTGAACGTGTAGGATGACAGCATGTTTGTGGGGGATAAAGGTGTGAAATGTCTGTCTAGAAGAAGAACAAGACCTATACACCTCTAGAGAGTGGAGCTAAACAATCCAGAGCAACGTGGGAGGAAATGGCGTCTGAATATTTGTCATTGACTTTAATGCCAAGAGAATTCTAACTTTCACTATGATCTTGTTCTTGAGAGAATGTAAACAAGCATCTTGCAAAAATAAGAAAATCACAAGTCAAGAAAGTTGATTTAGAAGAGCCACAATGAACATAAGAACAGAAAGTATATGAACTTAACATGTACAATTGATAGGAAAAATTAATTTATCTTTCAGGTAATGCTGTAATTGTTTCAGCTGCTGCAGAGATCTATTCATTGCAGAGTGTTTCACTTTTCATGGGAGATGCTGAAAGCCCTGACTTCCCACAAAAGGCTGCTTACTCAGCACAGTTCTATAATTTACACTACAATGACAGCCTAACAGACCAGCAGAACCTGGGCTTCCCCAGCACAGTGGTGACCCTGACAGCAGGGTAATGGCATGGCCACTATCTACACACTCTGGCTCAGAGCTCATCAGGGTCTGCAGAAGACTGCTGATAGTTCCAGCTTGGTCTTGAGAGGAAGGTAAAAAAAAACAACTATTTTCAAACAGTTAACTTTCAAGTGTGCTTTAACTTTGCTATTCTGTCACTCCTATTACCAACTGTTGAACTGTACAGCAATTTGGAAAAAAGAAAAAAAACCACTTCTCATTCATGCTATCTTTGTTGTTTACTTGGGATAAAAGTAGAATTTTGAACTTCAGCAATGTTTCTGATCACCGTAGAAAAACCTGTAGAGTTGCAGATACATTTAGGCTTGAATTTAATCTGTAGTCCATTGTTACGTGGCAGTGACCAAGAAAAACTTCAAAGCATATACAAAATAAGCTCATGTAATTATTCTGTAACATCAGAACATGTGGCATAATTGCATTTGATGTATCACAGATTTGTATGACTGAGCACTACTTTGCAATAGAAGGTGGTAAATGACAGGGTAACACATCCATTCTCAGAAAACAGGAAGGTAACTCCTAAATGTAATCTTACGTGCAAATTTGGTGATTACATTTGTCCAAATCAGCTATACAAAACAGATTTGTTGCAACTTAGCATGAAATCCCTCCTTGGCAAGAACTGGCAGTAGAAGATGGATATTTTGCCTTGAGGCTGGGATACACTACAGAAAAGACAAAGAAAGAATTGGCAACCTGTCTTCATTTATACAAAGCTTTCTGTCTGCTCAAGAACACTGCACTTCCACCAGGCTAGGTGCTGTTTAGTAAGCCTATTCATCCTCTCAGATCCAGAGGTTCACTTATTTCCTAAACATATTGGCCTTTCTTCTTGTAAGACATGTCAGAAGTGAGGACTCCAAGATCGCCTACTCTATTCCTCTCGACTCAGTAACTTGAGCTTTCCATTTATAGCAGATAACGCAAATAACACAGCACAGACTGTACCAATACTACCCCACTTGCTCCCAACAGGCAACCACAGATTTTCAAGCCTACTATGCTGCATCTTACCTCCTTGGAACTAACAAGGGCAAAGCTGTAGTACTGTGACAGAACAGTTCTGGGAGGTAAACCCAAATTAAGAGTGATGCAATCGCAGCTAAGCTAGGTAGCCTTTTAAAACTGATGGAAATTAATTTAGTCATCAAAACAACAACAATGCATCAACACCAACGTACAAAGACACAGCCTGTATTATTCACAATGTACTGTAGTTGGTTTACCTGGGAATTAAGAGCTGTTGGGTCTTCACTCTTTCCTTTAGCCAAAGCAAGTGGCATTTTGTCTTGCTGATAGAGCGTCTGGACTGTGTCCTGGAAATCAGGATAACCATCCTATTGAGCATAAAAAGAAAGCAAACCAAGGACATATTACTATTTTTTTCTTCGCCTTCTCTGTACGCTTATAAGAAAAAAAAAAAACAACAAAACCTAAAAATCACATCCCTAAACTTCTGTGAAAATTCTGAACTGCAATTTACATGTTTGTGCTTCCAGATCATTTAAGTTTGTGCATAAAACACACACTGCCCCTCCACAGCAACTGCTATATACCTAATAGGGCACAGAAAATCTCATCTCTCTCAGTTTCAGGTGAATCCAGACTACCCTTGTTACTGACACTAAACTAGATTACATTCAGCCTTGACAGGCAGATTTAGGCCTATGGTTTCTGTCACTTTTCAGAAATCAAGTTTATATGTAGTCACGGATATATACTAACCTTGTGAAACTGAGAAAAGCCCCCTGAAATTCGACATATTTCACATAGAACCTACACTACTATCACAAAATGAAATATCACCATTTAGAAGTACAGTGGAAAATTTACAGACTATGGGAAAGCATGGTTCAATAATTCTTCCAGTCTGAAATTCCTATGACATGCAAATCTCTTCTGCAGCTTGCATATGTATCAGTAAAGCAAATAAAGTTCCTGTGAAAGCCTGCCAGATTCCATAAAAACAATCATTGAAGCAAGGGTTCAAGATGAGGGGCTCATCCAGCTTGGTATTATAAAAGAAAAGCTCATGTGCACTAGAGAAACATCCAGAAATGTTTACAAAACCACAGTCTAGGTAACTCTGTCAAAATGTGAGAGGAAGCCAGCGATCTTAGGACAGACCCAAACCTGAGAACAATGACATCTGTCACTGAGGTTCTGCAGACCTCAGTCTCAAAACTATACTAAATTAGGTCTATTTGCCTTGTAGATTCTAAAGACACATACATGTCAATAATTACATTTTTGATAACAGATGGACAAAAGGGGTACAGCCCAAGAAAAATAGAAGTGATCTTTCAGAAAAAGCACAGGGGAAGGACTATGAGGTTCCCTCCACTTGCAGGCTGCCCACTGACCCACAGAGCAAGGGTCTGACCCCAAGCAGATGGCCAGGACCTCACTGCAATGTAATGCCATTAAACCTACTCTTTATGCTCAGGAAAAAACCTTAAAATCTGTCAGAATGCTGCATATTGCTTTTAAATACCTGACATACTCCCTCATGGAACAAATAAACACAATAGCTATGCAAAAACTTCATAGCCAGGTTAACTGCCACAAAGCCTCTAGCCTAAGCTAGAAACAAAGACTTTGCAGCACACTTCCATGAGCACTGACCACTTCCATAGTTAAGACCTGAATCTGTTTGGGAGAAGAGAATGATTATGTATAGGAAGATGAGAAGCTGAACACACAACTATCACTCAGGATCCTATTTTTGCAACAAAACAGGTAACACAGTTTGTCACAATACATTTGTGATCACCTGCCTATACAAAACTGGAGGCAGTTTCCCAAAAGCAGGTCTGGCTGCCTGTTGCTGTGTCAGTCCCCTTCAGCCAGGCAGATAACTCCTGGAGGATGACGTGTTCTGGATCACCTTCCTGGAGCCCTTCCCACTGCTGGCTGTCCCCGGTGCCCTATGGGATGAGAAGCACACTGGACCAAGCACCAACCTGCTCTGCCCCATGGTTGCCTGGAGGTCCTCCTGCATGCACTGCAGCGCTTTTGTTTTGCCATGCTGCTGCTCAGTTGTTTTCCAAGCGGTTTTGTGCAGCAGATGTTCCCAGTCCCACATGTGCTTTTTCGCTCTCTCTAATGACATTTTTCCTATGAAAACAGTAGCTTCTACTGCTTTTGCTGTTTTTGTGAAAAAAACAAATCCCACACTTCGGTTTTCTTTTCAGCCTTCTCAGAAATAGTGGAGGTGGGGCTTTTCTCTCCTCTTCCTCCACTCATACTGACACCAAGGGAAGATGCTTCCTTGCAGCCTCCTTTCAGGTCTCCCTGCCTGTGCCCCCCTCACTCCCACTGAGCTCTGGGAAATGAGTTTTTGAAAGCTCTTCCCACCCCTCTTGTTCAGATGAATGGAGACACAGACACACAAAATAATTTCTTTAGACCGCAGACAGCAATAATATTTTTAAAAACTCCCCTTTTCTTCTCTCTTGGCTGTTCATGCAGACTCTGAAGGGGGACTTTGTTAACCACAACAGTGATGAGCAGCCTCTTCCTCCACTTCTGCCTGATGTACCTGTGACTTGTTTTGCTTTCTAAGCTGGTGCCACAACAGCTCACTGCTTTGAGTGGTGCTGGCACTGAGTCACAGAACATGACAAAACAAGGGGTGTCCCCACCACACAACACCTAAGCAGGAGAGACCCTTGCTCTGCAGGAGGATGTGCCATTTCCATCCCTATTCACCTGCCCTGCTCTTTGTCCAGAGCTGGTTTAGGAACTACAAACCCTGTTTTATAATCTGCTCCCGACCACCAATTCACTCCACTCCTTTTTTCACTCCCTCCACACCTTTAGTCTGTCATTTGCCTGGAATTTTTTCCCCTTCTCCTCTTTACACTTCACTCCCACAGCTCACCCACCCACTCATCGAATAAGAGGGGGAGAGCTCGCAAGGGAAGAGAAAGGCTTTTACAGGTAATTTGATGTAATTCACGGCACACTGTTTCTTTGTAATGCTTGTGCCAGTTTCATATTCATGAAAAGGATAAATTTACAGTGTGGCTGCAGATTGACAATGCTGCAGCTTGCACACACAGCTCTGCCGGCTCTGCTCAAGGATGACCTTCAGAGCCTCTCTGGAGGCTTTTTTAAGTGTTATTATATTTCAGGAAATTAACTCATCTTTTTTTTAAGTAATCTTTTACACTATGCAAACAGGCTGTGAAGTCTTTCCAAACTGAAGTCCCAGTAATTTTAGGCCACGCTTCACAGAGACATTAATGACTAATAGTTAAAGGAATGGTGAATCAAAATACAGAGTTCAGCCTTAAAACAGAAAGGCAAAATGACTCTTCTCAAAAAAAAAAAAAAAAGGGAAAAAGAAAAACAGAAAAGAGCTAGTTATAACAACAGAAAACATACCCCGTGTGCAGGTCCTTTCTGTATTTTCATGATAGTGAGCAAACAGATCCACAATGACACATTACAACTTCAAAAACAGTGTAAGGAATTCTTATCGAGAACAGAAGGAAAAATCTGCATTTGCTACCATTTCCCCTTTTACTTTCACCTTTCCAAAAAAAACCAAACCAAACCAAAAAAAAAAAAAATCCCTGAACATATTACTAAAAAAAGGACTTTTTACATATTTAAAAAAAATGCAAGCACCAGGAACCCAAAACAACAGTGATCTACTATGTCATACTGCATCTTTTTTACATTTTGTTGAAGTAAAGCCCAAAATTTACAGTGTACCTCAAATTTAAAATGCACTGAAGAAATGCTTTACTCCTCCTTAGAAGACTCCCAAAGTTGTCAGGAAAAAAGACATTTCTACTGATAACCCGTATGACAATATGGGTAATTTCAAAATTAATAATGCTATGCTATCAGATTAAAGATTTAATTCAATTTAATTTTCAATTTCCTATTTTGGAAAAATGGCCTATTTCTGAAATTGTCATTTGTACAATTAGGACATGAAATTTTCACAAGCACTGTAAAATATGACTGGTAATTTAGGTAAAACAAGAGCCAAGTAAATATCCTTTCTCTGAAGGGTATAAAAGAAGCACTCCTTCCAGACTCTTAAGATTTCACCATGCAGAAAATAGGAGACTACACATCCCCTAAGGCTGTCCAGATTTCCTGCTCTCCAGAAGACCTTGAGTTTCAGCTTGTATTTTTGAGGGTTTTAATTTTACGCTTTCTTTCGATGAAGATCTTGTAAAACACAGCACCTCCCTTGCAGTGTGTCATTTTAGACACTTGCTCATCATCAATTATTACTGAATGAAGGAAAAACTTCCTAATGCTGAAATCTAAGTCACTGAAATACTACTTCAAGCAGAGGAGTGGCAGCTCCCCACCAGCTCTTACAAATTAGGGCTGGACTGAACAAAAGAGAGGAGACTCAAGCAACCATCCTGCAACATGTTGGTCAAGGCTGAGAATGGTAAGGCTGGATAAAATCATTGAATGCAGCTTTTCCCTGCTCTTTTTTGTGGCTCAAAGAACAAGCACAGGTCAAAAGCAAATCCTGACACACATAAATGACATTATGCACTTATCAAAGCTACCAGTGAATCCTCATTGCACATGTATATTTTGCACTACATAAACTCAAAACTACAATTGTATATGGACTGATGGAACTTAATAATAAGACAAACCCCCCTATACCTATTCAAAACTGCCTTTTCAAAACTACCTGCTCTCACCAGGGTTTGCCTCACAGGAAAAGCCTTTGTACAGATGAAAGCATTGCAGTACTGAAAAAAAATTAAACCCTTACTACATACAGTGCATCATTTATCACAGAATGTGTTGCATATGAGAAACACATTTCAGAATCTGTTGCAATTTTCCTCTACAGTTAGAGAATACATCACCTATCTGTGTCACATACAAATCTAGCTCAGGTCTAGCCCATATTCTAAAACACATTTACCCTACATCTTTTCGAGTAGACAGTATAATAAAATGCTAAAGATAATGCTAAAGATAAATTAGATACCCAACAAGAGTGAAACAATAATTTATTTGTAATACAAATTAAAAAGAAAGATCTGCTATTCTTATGAGATATATAGGTATATATACGTAGATTTTACTACTTCTTTTTTGGTTAAAAGTAACTTTTTAAGAGGCCTCAAATTTACCTTCCAGCAGTGGTAACAGAAGAAAAAGATAAACTATATACATACTGCTTCTGCACTCTTAGCAAGAAATTCCCAACATCTCCCTAAGCAACATCCTGTGCAAGTGTATACATTAGCCATGTATACATGCATTTGTCTCAAAACTCATTACAAAACCCTGTAAATTAATATGTACAGGCACAACCTTTTGTGTTGAGATATACAGCTTTTAGTCAGTTTTTGACTTTTCAATATGACTGGGGTCATAATTTATGGCACAGTCAGAAATGGCTAACACTCTGCCATCAGTCCTTATGCAAAACTCTGTATTTTGGACATGATCAACAGCTGACTCCAGTGAATTAGGCAAACCCCACCTCATGCTGACTGAAAAGCAGCAGGCTTTATGGGAAGACATTTCCTACAGTGCTCAAGCTCATTCCACCACAGGAAGTCAGCCAGTCCCATTCCTCCCCTCCTACTCACTCTGAGTGCAAAACACTGAGAGTATCTTTACCATTAAACAAATCCTACTCTTTACCCCTGCTCCTACAGGTTCCTCCATCAAGCACTTACATTTACAGAGACAGTGGTGATGTTCTCCCACCCTCTCTCTCTCTCTCATACCCATCAACTGTCTATCAAATGTTTTTCTGACAAATTTTCTTAAGACAGATCCCTTCAAAACAAAACTGAATTTTAGCACACACAGGTCAAAATACAGGAGTCACATTACTGTACCTCTATCTTGATTCTCTTTGGTGACAGCTCATCCCTTTCTCCACATTTAGATCTACAAGAGAAGACACATACATGATCAGTTAACATCAATAATAATGAAAAGGAGTTAAGAAAAAAAAACAACAGATCAAGTGAGATGCACAAAAAAAGCCTCCAGTTCACTTTGACACAGAGGGAAAAAGTCACTTAAGTATAGAGGAACACAAGCATTTTGTGTTGTTTTCAGAAGCATCAAGAGATTAACGGATTCTTCCATTCAAAGAGGAAGGAAATCACAGAATTACAGAAATGCCCTTGGCATTGCTCATCCAGGATGGATGTATATTTATATGAATCTCTATGGAAGAAAGGGGAACAAAGGAAAACTTTCTAGAAGGGTAGCAAAATATATTTTGCAAGGATATTACATTATAGGCAAGGGATTCAACATTTAAAATCTAAGGAAAGTATCAAGACATTAATTCATACCTAATGCAAAGGTTTTAATTGTATTAAAAAGTTGTTAAGCCTTTGTCACCATTTCATAACAGCAGTCCATTTGACAGAGCACTAACAACTGAAATTGGGACTCAGATTCAGTTCCTTTAAAGCAAGCTTGTAAGCCACTCCCTGTGACCTTATCTTTTTGGCTAACAAGTCAAATCTGAATATGGAAAAAAGGGAATTGATGCATTGAGCATCTCAGGCTACTCTGCCAATTTACATTAACCTCAAAACACACTAATGCTTCAAATGCTCGAAATACCAGCCTCCCAGATGACTCTTAATATGCACTATCCTCAAAATACTTTGAAAACTAGAGAGCAAATAAAAAGGTAATTCAAGACAGCTGAATCTTACCAGTTTAAAAGCTTCAGGATTCAAATAGCATTTCCCTCCTTTCCTCAGAAGAGCACTTGCTAACTGAAGAGCAAGAAGAAAGCATCTCTAGCGCTTCAGAAGAAACGCTATCAGCCTGCTTAGTTCCCTGCAAGTAAAGACCCTCTGAGATGATGAAAGCCTTACTTGGTGGTCCTGTAGGTGTACTTGTAGGTGACCTCCCGAGAGATTTGCCGGGCCAGTGCGAAGAGCTCATCCCTCCTGGTCAACAAGGCGTTATCTTTCACACACAGCTGGGCAGCTGCTTCATTAACTGTTAGCTGCAAATCAAATAAACAACCACTCAGGATTTTGCATACTTTCACCTACTGTGCTTGTAAAAGCACCTCTTCTGAATAATAAAGAATTTTGATTGCAAGTAAAATTACCTATAATTGTACACTAAACCCTGGCGGGTTTCTTCAGTTTATTTATATTCCTTACTAAACCAGGTAAGCCTTTGAGAAGAGAAAAGAAATGAATGTGGTTGGTGCATAAAGTAAAACATTATTGTAAGACTGTCTCAATGTGCGCTTCATCCCAGCACTAATTAAATCTCAGTATAAAACAGTAGCTCTGAACATTCACAGTGTTTGGCTCCCAAAGCCTGGCTTACAGGGAATACTATTTTTATAAACGCAATATGCCCAGGACTTGGGGAAAGAAAAAAAAAACAAACCAACCACCCTGACAGTGTGGGTACAGATGGCTTTCCCTGGTGAATACAGAGAAAATTCTGTAGAAGGTGATGGTTTAAGAAACGATTCAACTTTTTTTAGCTATGTTTCTCACCCTCGTGTTTGTGAAGACTATCTTCAGACATGAATCAAATGTAACTTGTTTCAAGGATGTTTTCCTGAGCCTGCCAGGACACATTTCTAGTGCCTCTGCTGCTGGCAAAAGATTCATAAAGGAAGGGGGGAAAAACAACGCCTGAAATTGAGGCTCAAAATGGTTTTGTGATGCTCTTCAGAAGCCTATAGGAAGTGGTGATACTGTCATGAATTTTATTAGCTTAAAAATACTGCTGTCCAAGAAGCCAGTCAGCAGTATGAACACAACAACATTATTAATGCCATGAGAGACACAAATCGAGATGCTGGACAGGCTATTCCAAGCTCCTTCCACAGGAAGCAGGGCTTGAAGAGGCCTTCTCACTTTTTCCTCAGCTGAAGAACAGCCAGAACATGTAATGAGGCATAACAGCAAGAGGCCAACAAAATACTACAGGTGTTTTTACCAAGTGCCCACAACTCCTTCTACTCTTTCACTTTTAGAAATTAGGCTCCTTTGAATAGGCTTGGCTTCTGGCAAAGAAGAAGAGCTGCTTTGGAGGTACTGTCAACAGTATGTTCTGTATCTGTCCCAGGCTAGTGAGTGTTCCAGAGCAGCTCGGTTTCCACAGCACAGTCAGCATATCCATGATGGATGGAGACGTGCCATCCCCGACCCTCCATCTGGCAGTGCTGGGAGCGGCCACACAGGCAGCGTGGCACACGTGTGACCTCAGACACCAAACTCACTGCTTCCTGCTGTCACAGGGTGTCTCCTGGGAGAAGGCCAGGAACTCAGCCCTTCACCCTGCTGTCTGCCACACTGCAGGGTTACCTGTGAATTTAAACCACAGGGGCCAGCAGCTCACCCGAGCTGCTGCACGCTCCATCCCTGAAGGATGGAAGCTGTCACTACACACAGCCACGCTGTCCTTCGCCACGGGGCTTGCTGGCATCCAAACTATCAACAATTTATTTTGCCCAACACTACACCTGCTCTCCAGGAAGGTTGGAAAAACAAAAAACATACCGAGAAGAGCCGAGATTCTTCTCTCAGCAGCCTATGCAGTATTTCTAGTAAAACTTCACACAGAACTGCTGCTCCTAATATTTCAGAAACAATTTTTCCTGTGTTTAGCCTAAAAGCCTCTGATCTCAGTAGGGCACGTCCTATGGTATCTAAATGTTAATCAGAGCACAAACGTGTTTTTAACAGGTGAACTAGATATGTTGCCTGATCCTCTAGTCTCTGTACAGACAAAACACCCAAATCTCACACAGATCAGATGTACAAGGGCAATGTTCCTACAATACAAGGTACTAAAAAACAATTACCCCTCAGACAGGAACAGTTGTTCCACAACATCTGTCTTTCCAGGAAAAGAAAAAAAAAAAAAAACAGAGGAGAAAAATATACCATATAAGATTAATACAAAACCAATTAAAACATTTATCATCCAAAGCAGGCATTAATTCATTAATTTCTGTAACACTGATAGCTATTACTTTGCCAAGGATGAATAATATGGCTAATGCTTGCAAAATAATTTGAGATATTTTTTATTCCTCCAAGTGCTAAAGGTTGCAAAGAGCTGAAATGACTGAAAATGCTTTAGGTAGTTGTAGGCAAATGCTGTTTATCCTAATATGAGAGAAAAGCCAAATGTTTATTTGCTTGTTTTTCCTGGTTTCTCTTCTAGGTCACATTCAGACTTACTGAATTGAAGTGCATCATGGCTTCCTGCCTTTTCAGGAGGCATAATACTGCAGATACAAAGCACTGCACGCCTAGAAATAAAGAAACTGTTTGCTGGAAGCCTTAAGGATATGGAGCAGCACAGAACCATACAGCAGAGGGATGGGTCTACTTCCATCTGATGGGGTTCACAGATTCCTCCACTAGAAACCACATAATTAAATACCAAGCCCTACTGTTTTTGTGAGTCAGCAAAAGAAGAGACCAAGCTAGACAAAATTCATTGCTTGTTTTTCTAATTCCACTGAACTGGATTTTTTTCCATTTTATAGGTACTGAGACAAAGACTGAAACCTTAAAATGCAAATTACAAACCTGACTCAAACTTGCAGGGGTCACTGAGTTCAAGGGCATGCCTTGTACTCATCCCTCCTCCAGTCCAACTTTAAACGTTAAGTGCTCTCTGTGTTTGAAAAGCTGTGTAATACTGAAACAATGGGATGGATTAAGGACAGCATGTTTATTAGTTTTGGAACGCCTTCGAAAGATTTGATGTCAGATTAATGCTTCATGCAAATACTCCTACCAGGAGCACACGCTTCCAAACCAGCCCAGTGTCTGCAGCTCTCACAGGCCTCTAACGGCTGCTCCAGCCCTCTGAGACACTTCAGTGCTCATACTGAAACAAAACATTCTCACTAATTCACCACTAATAATTCCACCAGGTCTGATTTTAATTTGCATGCAACTCTGTGCTTGAGGAGCCAAAGATACCCTAATCTTTACATTAAAAAGCTAACCACTACTTAAGCTTTTTAAATTCACAATAAAGTTTATTCAGCTGTTCCTTGCCAGCTGCAAGGAGAAACTTTGAACTGTGAGGGAGAATGACAGCTCTGGAATGTATTAGCACATGCAGAAAAACAGTCTCTGGACCTGCAGAAACTTACCTCCCTGGTCGTTTAAGGTCCTTCCTTCTGAGCAGCATATTGCTAAAGCCATCAGAACCAAAAACACAGAGGCTGAATTTACAAAAGGCAGACTCTGGTTTAGCAGATTTAAAAAAAAAAAATCGGTCTCGTTGCTGCTATTTCTTTTCTGCCTTAAACAGAACATGAAGACAAAACTGTTGAAGACAAAACTTTGTGAAATACAGCCTCTTTAAGCCAACAGTAAAGTAATTACAAGCAAATTCTTCTTGCTTGCATGTGTGCAGTTCCCATCAAGTTCAGCGAGGCCCCACATGCGTAAGTGAGGCATAAGTCAACCACAGACTCCTTTGATCTTGTGCCCTTAATCACAATAGCGATAGAAATATTTCCTAAAGCCAAACCATGCTCTCATTCCATTTTTAAACGTGGTTTTTCAATGATGTAGTAAAGATCTGTAGTGCAATACTAAAAAAAAATGAACAAGGCAGAGCAGTTGTCCTTTCTTCCCGTTTATTGCTATCCCGCTCCTTCAATTACTACCCCAGGGTTCATTCCCCAAGTTCTGCAGAGGCACTCCTGAGCCTACACAAAAGATGCCCCTGGAGCCCACCTTCAAGTACACTGCTGGGTGCCAGAAAATTCTCCTACAATTAGTCTGCCCAGACTTCAGAGCATTTTTTGCAGTCACTGCCCCAGAGAGAGGCTGTGAAAGCACACAGCTACACACTTTTGTACACCTCAACTGCCTCCATCCTCTGAATCCTGAATCTGCAGCCATGTACACAGGGCATCTACACAATTAATCCTTTCAAATTCTGCCTCCATCTCATACACAACTTGTTCTGTTACGAGGGAGACTTCCCCAATGCCAGGGGAGTAAGATGAGATCTCATCTTGTACAGTGGATGAATTCATAGATTACAAGTGTTTGACATGAAGCCACAGAGCACGTACATGTAAGCTGCACAGCTAGAACTGTGTGGTAGGAATGTGGCTGACTACTGTGGAAGTGTCTCCCCAGTCTGCAGTAAAAGTCCTTGTCAAGTCACTGCCAGTGATGTGCAGTTGCCTCATAAATGTAAATAAGTAAACAAAAATGTAAAGAAATACGCCTTGTTTCCTTCTGCCCTTCTACTCAAAAGCATAAAGAGAACTCAGTCTTATGCTATGGATCACACACCTACAAAACTTCTTCTTGAAGCGAAAAAAGGCTGAAGCCAGTACAGTTTTTCTGGCACTCCTGTAACATAAACACTGCCTTTCCTTTTGGGAGCTAAGCCTTACATGCCAAATTTTAAATCCAGCCGAAATTTTGCAATCAGTGTTAACTGTGAAAATGCTGATGCAGCATTCGTATCAGCAGTGTTTTGGCACCGCTTTGAATTAATGTTTGTTCTCCTCTTGTATAGTACTTGGCACTAGGAAACTACTCCCCACACAGACACACCTATTGCGTTACAACACATGCAGTGTGAGCCTCAGGAATGCCACAAGAGGAGCAAGGGAGGCCCACAGGAACTTTCAAAGACAAGAGGGAAGAGATGCTACTCAGGGATTAAAAACACAAACATTCAGATTACAACCACCCATCAATACTGGAGACAGCCCTTTCCCTTCCTCCTCACACAGTCTGCACCGTTACTCGACATGCTTAAGACCGCTATGCCCAAAAAACCCCACAGGTTGTATAATTGAGCTTCATCCCAATTCAAACAAAACAAAACAAAAAATCCTTGCCACTGGGTTTAGGGACCTCGTTGACAGAATCCTTTTCATCTCAAGCGCACATGCTACAGAGCAGAGTCTTGAGGTGAGGGAAGACAGCAGAGGGTAGTAACCACATCAGACACAAGCAATTTTAGTTACTGATCTTCCTAACAAGTCTACTCTCAAAGCTGCAAGGAAATACCATGACAGGACATCTTTAAGAATGTACCAAATCCTTACAACTCCCAAGGCCATGCTCGGTGCACTAGTGGTTGCTATTTCGGTGCTTTCTAAACCTTCTGTCTGACAGGCTGCACCAGTGACCAAGCAGTCTGATGACACCAAATCACCACGTGCACACACACACACACACACTCCCACAGCCACCCACAAGAGGAGACCTGTGCTGCACCTGAGATTTCCATGTCAGGCCAGGGCTGGCTACAGAACTCAACACATAACTGAGTGATGTTCAGACACACAACTCTCATCACTCAGCAAAAGTGCCCATACAAGAAGTGTACCCTGCAAACACATCTTGTCAAAGGTGTAGGAATAGGGAGGAAGCCCAGTTCCACCCAAGCTGTTTTACCTCGTGGAGGGTGAGATGCTTGCCATCCTTTCTTTTCGAGTCAAATCTGCCATATATTGCACTGTACTTCCTGATCTCTTCCTCTTTGTGAGGGTCATCGTCACTCATCTCAAAGATGTGACCAATCATCTTTGCCAGTTTCTTATTTGTTTTCAGTAACTCCTTGACTTCATTGGAGTCACTTTTGGGCAGGGAGGGAACCATACGTTCTACACATTCAGCAACTGACAGAGCAGCAGCAGCATCCAGGGTCTCGCTGTTTTCCTTTGGTGAGGCTGGAGAGCCAAGGTCAGCCGGGGAAAGGCTGTGCTCACTCTCTGTGGTGTGGTGTCCTTGCCAGAGTCTGGGCTCGCTGCTGCTCTGCAGCGATAAGCTCCCCACATCAGATTTGCTCGTGCCCACGCTCTGCACGCACGTCGTGGCAGCGCATTTCGGAATCTTCAGGTGAGGCTCTCTGGTGCTGCTGTTCCTTTCGTAACTGCTGCAGGATATCCCCAGCCATGCAGGAGACCCTTCTGGCAGCTTGTATATTGGAATGCTGCTGACTGGTAAGGAGGTGAGAGGCTGGTTAAAAAGGCCAGGGTTTGTGACCCAGTCCCTCAAAGCCTTCTGCAGCCGTCGGACATGAAGTGGTTTGCTAGCCATGCCTACGAGAGCCATTATCTCCAAAAACTCCTCTTCACCTGCTTCACAGAGCTGCTGGACATCATCACCACCCTGCTGGATGAAGGCATCGAAGTAAAATAAGAGATTTGCTTTTTGTAGTATTCGATACAGCTGCAATTCTCCAAGGGTTCTGGGTAGAGCTGACGCCATCACGGATGACAGAACCTGCAAACAGTAAAAACAGAGAGAGGATGAGCACCAAAATCCAGATGCACTGTCCCACCAGCCGTCTTTCCACAAGGCTGTCAACTCAGAGGACAGCATCTCTTTCTCTCACTACAAGAACACCCACAGAAACGAATAAGGGGCAAAAGCTCTATTTTTTGACTCATTAACTTAATGGAAACATTTTCGAAAAAAAACCAGATCAGCAGATAGTTGTGATGTACCTACAAAAAAGATGATTCAAATACAAAGCCAGCTTGTTTTCAACGTTCCTACTTCACGTTTGTTCCCAAGAATGTCAGTCAATATCACTCACAGCTTCTACTCGATTCTCTTTTATATCTTAAGATCAAAATGATCACAAAACATATTCTGAAGAATTACAGAGTACTCAATTCCCTGAGGAAAAAAATCTCATCAGTTTCAATTCTTAATTGTCACATCATTTTTCCTCTATAGAAAATGTGGAGGACTGTAAAAGGAAAGCAAAGAAAAGTGCTTCATAGAACCCCAGAGGATTAATGAAGCTGGGTCAGTAAAAGAGTGTTTAAGAACCACGTATTTCTGCACTTTTACCTGTTTCACATAAAAAGGATCTAATGCCTCTGCTGATACTAATTATGGCAGCAACAGCTGCAGACAAAGCAAAAATACTGATGGATTCCAACATATATAGTTTTAAAACCTTCGTTTGAATTCACCTGTCTGTTTCATTAGCTAACAAGGCTGCCTGTCATTGACACTTGAGACGTGAAATACCACTCAGCAATACAGCAATTGTGCTCAAAGGCTCCCAACAGACAGATCGCTGCAGTGTTCAGCCCTTACAGCAGCAGGAAAAAACATTTGCACAAGTTTCAACTCCATAAACCCTTTATCCAGTTATCCCACAAATAATAAACTCCTCAGAGAATTCTAAGATCTCACACACACACACCTCTTCACTCTACGGTGGCTTTCACAGCCACAAGCAGATAATTTCCAGTATTACTGTATTACACTAAACCACCAATCAATAAGGACTAAAGCATGTAATTTATAGTTGGTTGAGAAAGTAACAGAACTAAAACATTGAGCAGGTCTGCTAACATTGCTCTGGCTCTACTGTCACACTGGACTTGAAAAAACACACAGTAGTAACCTAAAAAACAACACCTACAGGAAGATTTGCACATACTGGGCAAGAAGTATTTTAATACCGTGCAACTTCCCTTCCTCCAAAACTGCAAGGCAAGCAAATATGTTTGCTCTGGGGCATTGGGAGATTAGTTACCAAAAGTAAAACTCAGAGAGAAATTGTTTTTACAGTATGCGCTTTTGCATATTGTAAAACATGAAAAATATTTTAAAAAATTGTTTGAGTATTTTTGTGGTTTTTTCACAATATGAGCCTTTACTTCAGCAAGTCAAACATACAGATAAAACAAGCAGAGCCCTATTTCTATTCAGGAGACATCTGGAAGACCAGGCTTTTGCTGCAAAATTCTGATTTAACTCTACTAGAGAAAAATAAAATCAGGAGGGCAACAGAAAGTTTCCAGAAATGTATGTGGCAGGAACAGGATACCTACAGTCAACCTCTTCAGGAAGAGAGATGGANAAAAAAAAAAAAAAGACCCAAAACATACAAAACCCCCAAACCACCAGCTGAATGTGTAAAGCAGAAGGAGCAGCAATAGCAGTTTAGATTTGAGCAGCTACCTCAGGGAGCTGCTGGTGAGCTTAAGAGCTAATAAACTATACATTTTGGAACTCAGGGCAAAACTGTAAACGTTTAAGAGCTACGTATTTAAAAAACACAGTTTGGCTTTGGGAAAGAAGGGTTGGTTAACTGCAGAATATCAATCAAGTACTGTCTACACACAAAGATACAAGAAGAGACTAGGAAAATGAGGAAAATTACTTAAAGGTAATCCCTTACAGAGAACAGAATCCACTGTTTCAAAAGGTGTCATTATTTCACTGAATTTCTTAGAAAAATCCTCCCATTCTTGACAAACTTTGTCAAGACAAACAAAATTAACAGCTTATAGGTTTAGTGGCATTTCAGTAAACTGTTTCTACCCTCCCATTTCAAATTATGCTGACTTTTCACCATCAATACCACAAATTAATTCCCATAACTTTTAAAAGAAGGCCCATTTCTTATTAAAGTTATTCATCTTAGCACAAAATCTACATAAATCTACATAAATGGACATTGTGCAGAGAGCTAAATTGAATCTTGGGAGGATGGTGGCAGAGAAATTACACACAGTCCAAGAGCTCCAGGCAAGCCATGGAACTGATCTCATTTTTCCAGCCCACAGGCTGGAAGAGCAGCACCAGTCCACGAGCAGCCTTTACCTAGAGGCTTCTAATCAACAAATCTCCTCATGACAGATAAAACTGGATTAATATACACTAGGGAGGCATCAGCAGCCAGTCCACAGTTCAAACTGCGTTGAAATCTGCATTTAAAGCAAGACTGAAATCCCTTTGTCTCATACTTTAAAGACCCATTCTGTTTTTCAAATTCAGCACAGCAACCCCTGAGAGGGCCGAGCAATTTTTTTTCCATGTATGAACTGCTACCAATTTCTGCAGAGAAGGCATTTTCTAACACTCCTCCATTCAACCTCTCTCCTCCTTGCATCAAACAGGACTCACCTCAATGCCATCCCAAGTTATTTCTAAACTGTACAAGGGGAAGGCTCCCTCCCCTTTCCGAGAGCTATGCTGCTTCTCCAGCCACGACCGGTGTGCTCCCTGCTTCGGCCCCGCTCACAGCCTACAAAGCCCGGCAAGCAGCTATGCTAGTCCACCTGCAGGAGTAAGATGAGGCTCAGGAAGAGGACAAGCAACAAGCAAGGACCGCTGAGAAAGCAGCACAGCACTGCCTGAACCCGAGGAGACTGCTAACCCAAAGGACACCTGGCACTGCTGCTGGCTCTGCTCAGCCGGCCGGCTACGCAAAGCCTTAGCACACCCACTCAAGTCTCAGCGTCCCACATCTTTCAGGTGACCTTTAAGCTGTATCTAAGAGACCTGAAATACTGCTTTCCACCACTGTTCTCACTTCTCAGTGCATTGGGGACCGTGCTTTTGGGGCAAAGGGTGAGCACGAGAAGAAGTTGCACAATGAGAAGACACAGGGAGAGCTCACAGCCAGGACACTTGAGTCTGCTCCTCACCAGGAAAAGCATCTTGGGTAAGACCCTGGGGCACCATGTGTGATCCCCCTCTCCCGCAGCCTGCTCGATAAGTCTTAGGCTGTCTAATCTGTGATCCCAAACCAACCTGGTTCAGGAGTAACAGCCTGGTCATGTCCTCTGGCAAATCCTAGGAAGCCAGCCAGAACGACCTGCTGCCTCGAGAGTGAGCAGGTACATCTAACACAATTGAAACCCTTTTTCCAGCAAGAGGCAGGAATGCAAAGCTGGCACGAAGGTCTACAGGAATAAATGAACACATCCACGGCACTCGAGCTGCTACTTCTCCCCCTTCTTTGCTTGCTGTCCATACCAGTGAGAAGTGTCAGAACAAACAGGGAAGAGCAGCCATCTCTTACGTTTTTCGCATATAGAACAAACAAAGAAGCCAGAAAACTCCCCACAGCAGACAAAGCTGTTTAAAATACACGCAAGGCTGCATACAGTTATAGCCACGGGAGAACCAGGAAATCACAAGTTAGATTTTCACTCGGCCTTTGCAACCCACAACCATGCATTCTGATTTTCCACATTACCTCATTCACATCCACAGCCCATCACCCCACATGCCATGCCCTCCTCTCCAAACGCTGGCTGTCACCTTAACTCTGACCACAAACATAACTCCTGGGAAAAAGGAAAACAAAAACCACAGAGACACCACAGAGCGCTCTTAAATATTTGTAAACAGCTAGTGCAGGAATCACAACCCATTCCTGCTCCCTCTATCCAGACAGCGGGCAGCGGCAGCCCCGCTGAGCATCTTTACCCACGGGAAAACACCGGTTCCGAGCTCGAGCCGCACACTTCCCGGAGGGGGCAGAAGATGCACGGCTGAAGCAGGCAGGTGGTGGATGCGGGTGAAGCACCGGGAAAAAGAAGACTCGGGAGCAGTGGGATGTACACATGGGGACAAGGGCTTCCTGAGCAGCCTTCCTGCTTTTTAAGGCTGCACTGGAAGCAAAAGCAACCCAGCAACTCCAACCGATTGTAGAGATTTTATTTCAGGTGAATCCTAATTGAGCTGTCACCAATTAAATTAGGAATACAAGGAGAAAGTGTGAAACATCCCTGTATTTTAGGCAAAAGTGATTACTTCATAATGTATCTTGATCACTTTGGGCGTTTTGAAAAGTCTCTGAAGACAAACTGGGTTTGGGTTTGAGAGCTGGCTGCTTTGCATATTCATTACATTTCTGCAGCGCTTCCAAAGAACTTTTAGCAGAAGGAGAAAATTACATGTAGCTGCAGAAAAGAGACTTCGCAAATTAAATAGTCTTGTCTAGCTCTGAGATGTGCCAAAATACAGCCGATGAGTGAGCTCCGCGTTTACGTACAAACCCGTACCTCGCCGCAACTAATGAGAAACTTGAAACGTGCAAAAACACCCTCGCGGAAGGACGAGACGAGCGCGCAAATACCTCCAGAGCAGCGTCCCGCACCGCGGGATGGAGCCCGCGGGAAGGAAACCCGCACGGCGGGCACGGACGAGGGGCTGCGGTCCCCACACAAACTTCGCGGCCGCCGAACCCGGTGACAGGAACCTCCCCGGACCGCGTCCTCCCGCGGAGCTCCGCCGTGCACGGACAGCCGAGGGGCACGGCCCCACAGAGCCCGGCCGGAGCCCCACGGCCCCCGCAGCCCCTGCCCGG